>JBCAUA010101874.1:0-10234 GCA_038406235.1 Peronia verruculata
AGTAGTTTGAGAGAGTGAGAGAGTGGATTGGAAGAACGGCAAGAGAGAGAGAGAGAGATGGGGGAAGACAGTGAGAGAGGAAACAGTAAGAGAGAGAGGGAGGGAGAGAGAGAGAGAGAGAAAGAGAGAGAGAGAGAGATAGAGAGAGAGAGAGAAAGAGAGAGAGAGAGAGATACAGAGGCTAATCAATACGCACAATGGCTAAGCTGACCCATCATTTAAGGCTGAGAGCGATTTGCGCGCGGTCTGAGGGATTTTAGCTTCGTGTTCCTGCCGGAATGCGTGATAATGTTTCTTCCCTTTTCCAGCCATTTCTTACACATAGTATAGACCACATAGCAAACTCTCTATGTCCTTGAGGCGGTAAAGTTTGCCTTTTTCTTTTTATTGAAAGTTTACAACAAAATGATGATAATTTCAGTCTAAAATTCTAAACATCGCGGTGGTTATTATCTAGTGCGAGGACAACTAAAGCGAGCGAAAAGAGAAACGTAGAGATTGAATATCCAAATGTCTGTACATATTTACAGCTACCCGTATACTCTGAAAACCCCGGTCACTGATACAAAATATAGATAGAGATTTAACAGCCTATCAGAAAACAATAGCATTACATGTAGCTATAGATTCTGAAGTCTATTGACTACTTTTTTAAAAGACGCACTCACACATACTTATATTTTATTACAATCGTGTATGCTGACACATCCACAATTGCGTAAGGAGCACGAAACGAGGGCCCTCGAGAAATTTTGGGAAATGAGTCGGGTCTTCCTAATGATGGTGCTAATGCAGAAAACAATGCGAGGAACCACTTTCGGTTCCTCTTATGCTGGTGTGTTTCCTCTTAGTGTTGGTGGTGTATCAACCGACGCACCTTGGATTTCATGCCCTACAATTACAAAAACACACAACATACACATCACACACACACATACGCACGCACTCACGCACGCATGCACTCACGCACACACACACACACTCACACTCACACACACACACACACACACACACACACACACACACACACACACACACACACACACACACACACACACACACACACTTTATGAGCTTTTTGGTCCGCCATCATTCTTGTGTACTGCAAATAAAAGTGAAATTTCTAACCACGGGTGGTGATAACAACAGAATATTGATTCCATTTACAATCACGGGTGTTTATATCAACAGAATCTCGACCTCAATGTGCAGTCACAGGTGTTGACATATCAACAGGAACATGATCTCAGTTTACACCACGTTTATTGTTGATATTAACACACCTCTGAGTGAATTCACGATCACAAACTATTGATTCAATTTACTCTCTCGAGTGTTGGTATCCACAGAATCTCAGTCTCGATTTACAGTCACGGCTGTTGATATCAACAGAATTCTGATATCAATTTACAATCATATTTCTTTATAGCAACAGATCTCTTACTTAATTTACAGTTACGTTTGTTGATATCAACGCGTTTCTTATTCAATTTACAATTGACTAATCGCGTTTGTTGGTATCAACAAATTTCTTATTCAATTTACAAGCATGGGCGTAGATAGTAACAGAATCCTGACCTGATTTTACATTACCCAGTGTTGATATCAACAGAATATTGATTCAATTTACATTCACGAGTATTGATATCAACAAAATCCTGATCTCACCTCAGACAGAGCAACTTCTGATAAGAGCATTATCGATTTCTCCCTGGGGAGCTTTGAATGTGCCAGACCACAAAGAATCACATTTGCCACGATCAAATTTGCGCAAATCGATTTACAGGAACTGACAATATCGTGGTGGCGTAAAGCTGTATACAAGTGTGTAAAGAGGCATACTAAAAACAATTCTATGAAATGGAATTCTTGGAAGGGGCTGTCTCAAGGGAAATTTATCTGAATGAATTGAAGAGTAGGGTTAGGGTTAGGGTTAAGGTTAAGGTTAGGGTTAGACTGTCATTGTGCCTGCATAGAGATAATGACCACATTTTCATAACTTGTGATTTTGAAGAAGATGAAGCCCCACAGGTAACCATAATAATAATAACTTTACGAAAACCCTATAATTTGGCAATAAAACAAGAAACTAGCAGGGTAACTAGACGTGTAAAATTACTAAGACTTTCCATTAGTCTCATTCAAATATCTGTGCGTAATGGAGTTGTTTTTTTTTTTTTTACCAGCCTCGTTATCTCCCTTTGCTAGACGCAAGCATGTTGAACAAGGAGCATAGAGAAAGAATAAATGACTTTTACACTCTTTGCTTGAAATGTACATTATTAAAAATAAATTTAAAAAAAAAATTGAAAAGTGACGCTGTTTTCATCATGTCGTAATTATTAAAAAAGAAAAGAAAAGAAAATTGTGATCACTTTTTCAAAAGACAAGAAGAGAAGTGAGTTTTTCCTTCTTTATACTGTTTCTACAACAACCCTTGTGTCTAGTAAACCAAAGTAATTGGCCTGGTCACAAACCAATCCCCATCAAAAAATTAATGACGTATGCCATAGACATGGGGCCAAAGATGACTCGGAAATTTGGAATTCTAATATTTTCAGCATTTTTTTTTTCTTAGATTATTAAATACTACATGTTATGTGTTATTCATCTATTGTTAATGTATATTCTAAGATATTCCATGTCTCGCCTTCTAGACGTCTACGTTAAATGATGACAAACATTAAGATAAACACAGACAGGACGTCTCGGATACAGTTAGTGTTCAGGAGAAGACATGTTTGTGTAACCAATATAATATTTATTCTCAGAAAGGATATTTGAAATTTTATCCAGTATTTCTCTATTTTACGTTACAGAAACGAAACAAACCATGTTTGTGCCTCTAGAGTTTTGGAACAATTCCGTGATTGTCTTGAGGGAAACATTCAATGAATAAATTATTAGACGAAATGGGTGTAATTTGTTAGAGATGCCGGAAATCGATGCCCCGAGTTGTTTGAGAATAAAGAAAAAGAAATCCTGTATGATTCTTTCTTAACTTAGATACGCGAATCTCATTTCCTGGTCTTTTTTGTGACATACATCGATAGATATACTGTATATTTTTGCGAGCAGCCTTCCATAAAAGAGAGAGAGGATGGATCGATAGATTAGCACTCGATGATCTGGTGGATTAAATTTTTAATGACGTGAAAAGCAAAGTAAAACTGACGTTGTAGCAGAGAAACTGACTTGACATTTATTGGGAAACAGCAGGATAAGAATCAAAGACAATTTGTTTCGTAAAGAGAGAGAGAGAGAGAGAGAGAGAGAGAGAAAGAGAGAGAGAGAGAGAGAGAGAGAGAGGATAGTAAAAATCAGTGCAGACTGGAAAGAACGTCCTTAGCGTCGGTTATTGAATAAAAACAAAGCAGCCTCAAACTTGGATTCAGACGGCGGAACAGCAAATGGTTTCGAAATTTGACCGCTCAGGTAGTTTCTTCTGTTTCACTTTATTCAGCTCAGTGCTTTTATTTGTCAGTTGTTGTGTAACAAAGTCTTGAGTTTGTTACCGGTTTTAAAACTCTCTCCGTTTTAGTTTATAATATATCATCGATAGTGAATTAAAAAAAAAATTTAAATAGATGAAAATAGTGAATGACAATATTAATGATGATATCATGGTGATCCTAACAAGGGAAAATAACTTTGAAACAAAAATTATAACAAAAAGACAGCTCTTGCATGTTCAGCAAGCACAAACATCGACATTAACTTGATCAGGCCTGCGTATAGGTTTAAAAGATCAGTCGATGACATTATCAAAATACACACACACTTGAAAATGCCAAGTACCCGTCAAATGACGAAGAAGTAGGATTTTAATTAGTACCTGTCTTTTCATTTTCTAAGTATCACATATACATTGCAATACCAAATATACATCGAACGGTACAGAAATCAGATATTAATTATTAGATTTCTACTCACACTTTCTTTGTCCTGTCTCGCCAGAGCTGTGCTCACAGTCCCAGACCTAGCCAATACCGCGCTCAGTTCTTCCATCTGTCTACACACAAATCTCACTCACTCACCAAACCACCTTTCCTGTCCCTCACCGCTATTCCATCCACTGAACGCCAGGACAGAAAGTTCGAGTTTATCAATACGAATCTTGAAGTCCGAAGACGCCGTATCGCTTGCTCTGCACAATTGTCCTCAGCATCGGACGATACCTCGCCTGGCCTGGTACCCAGAACGCTCGTGCGTGCCAGAACGACTGAGCGGTTCCCTACACGACGCTGAGCACACATTCAATTACTCGTCATAGCCGCGCACGTGAAACCAAATACTGCTCGCTTTCCCGACAATACGTCAGTCGCTAGTTCCTTTACGACAATACATTTCAGAGACAAAATTCTAGCGACAATGTTAAGGCTCGTTTGTCTCCTATATCACAGAAGAGTGAGCCATTGGACAAAATACATACAGACACAGAAATCAGAAATCTAATAATCAAGTACTGCAATCGAGTCTGAGCATTACTCAACATTACTCATAAACTCGCACCAAATAATATTATTGTAATACCCGTTTTCGATACAGCATCTATTTTTACATAGATCTTAGTTTAACTGACCGGTTTCTCTAAGCACAGATTGGATTAACAATACTGCTGGGAGAAGGATAAAAAAGTGATAGGCCCAGTGTTTTAACACATTGAGAAGCCAGTAAGAAGAAAACAATGTCCCCTTACCTGTTTCCGGTCGGGTACCGCGCCCAGAACTCCGCCATGTTGAGTGTCAAATCTGGAACCAATCGATGAGGTGCTGGGAGCGTGGCGAGCACGTGAGAGGCCGGGGCGGTGGCTGGAACCGCGTACAGACAGTCAAACACACTGGCAGGAGTGGGTAAGAGGGGGTGGGGGTCAGGAAGGGTGAGGAATGACCAGCTAGGTCAGGACACTGTTATCGAGTGATATCCGCCCGTGGGTAGTTCTCGCTGGACACAGAGCTGGGACTTGGCTTGCCGGCTCTTACGGGTCAGAGTGTTACCCAGTAATTCACCTCTTGATTTCAAAGCTCATCTGCCTTTCTGCCTGTCAGCTCTTACAGACAGTATCGCTGCTTTTTATGTCCCAATCTTATCCTAATCAATCCACAGCTCTTTCTCAGTCGGTCAACCTGTCTCATATAAACTTACACCACTTACTCCAGACTAATCCTCCTAGATCACCGTTTGCCTTCTCAATGGCTCAGTCTGGCACATTGTCTTCCTTTTATCCTACCAGAATATAACTTGTTTTACTAGTTCACAGTGTCGTTTCACTAACTATGGGTCTCACAATTGACTAGTATCATGTCTTTTTAGATCACAACTTGTCTCACTGTTGAGTCACTGGATAACAGCATTCTTTTTCCAAATCACTGTGTGTTGCCACACTAGTTCATAGCCTATCTCGCTGTCTCTTAGCTTGATTGTTCCCAGCGGTGATCAAATGTCTCATAGTTCTCAGTATCGTATTAGATCCACTCCTGTCCTACTGTCTGATATGGTCCAGCGTTGTTCCACTGTCTCACTAGTTCCCTGTGGTGTCTTAGTTGTTCAAACCGTTGTCTGACTAGTTCCAATTGTTTGTTCCTGGTGTCCGTTAGTTCCTATAGAACAGCTCTGTTCCCTCACCTCCACGACAGCTTTGCCTCACTCATTCATGGCCTGTCTCTTCCAGGTCACACAGGCGAACAGTGACGAGAACACTGACAGCTGGTGACTCAATCAAACGTATCCCAGGGGATTCCAGGCCAGGTGAACCATCCAAACCATCAGTGTTGTGAAGGAAAGCTCAGAATCTGAGGACAATAAAATAAAGGGGGAATTATTGATTTGCAGTCAAGGGGAGATCATTGAGAACAGCGCTATTATTTTCCTTTGACAGTCACAAGCGGTGGTGAACAGGCAGTGTTTAAAAAAAAAAAAAAAATAAGAGCACAGAACAGAACGAAACAAAACAAAACAAAAAGAAAAAACAAAATAATAATTTCATCGCCGCTTGCTTGAAACACACGTCATGAAATGCTCTAAAAAGATTTGGTATAAAAAAACTGTTTCCTTCTTGTTGTTATTAATTTATCAATTTTTTGTTTCTTTTCATCATTCTTTCGAATGATGAGGAATACAATGATTTTCTTTCTCCCTTACACTGTTTTTTCAACACCTCTTGTGATGGCAAAGGGAGGCAACAGAGCTGAGCATAATGATTTCCCATTCCAGGGCTCATTCTGAATAGTCTCCAGTGTCTACATGGCCCAAGAAACGGTCACGTGGTAGCTGAAATCGTATTCTAAACTATAGCACACGATATGGGTCTTTGTCATCACCGATCATTCCCCCCCCCCCCTTTTTTTTTAACAAGAATAAATCTAAAAATAATATTATTCTCTTCCATTTCGCCTAGGCACTTTGCTAATAACTAATGAAGACTGCCTGTGCATAATTAATCATAATTGCTGCAAGGCCGTGTCGTTAATGTGCTTTAAAAAGCACTGGAAGGAGCGATCAAGAGCCTATAAAACTAAAAATAATGATCCATAACACATCAGTTAAACAGCACAGTATTCCATAATAAAAACAAAAGAAACAAGTCCCTCTACCATGTTAGGACACACACTGTTAAACTATCGAAGCGTTAATTAGTTGTTATAAAATAATCAGTGGAGGATTTAGAACATGCCCAGGTCATTTGTGACGCAAAACGTGAAATTATTTTAAAAAAAAAAAAAAAAAGAAGAAGAAAATGCTCTAAAACTGGAATTGAAGCTTTGCACTGACTTCTAGCAAGTGTTGACTTTTTCTTGTCTTCCAATGAATATTCAGAATTTGAACATTTCTCTTTCAAAGTTACGTGAAACAGTGATAGAACTGATACACGTGCAGGCTGGGGAAATACTGTCTGATCTTTTCCTTTCTCATCATGGATTATTTGATAAGAGCGAAAGAGAAGATTAGTGAAGGAATCAGATATGACCTCTCCATTTACATTGAATCGCCATCATGTTTATTTTGTTTTTTTTTTAATCATTGTAACATATAAGGTACAAGTCACTGGATATACTGTTTAAAACGGTTGAAAGAGAATAGATTTGCCCTGACTAAGCGAACGGCTGGAAATCCTCGTATAATTTCTGTTGAAAGCTACAAACACTCCTAGCTGTTCACTGTCTTGACACAGAAAAAACACTTTAAAAAAAAAAGTGCGCGAGACCGGTGACAATTGTTCTCAGGTTTTTGCTTAGTCGAATATGAACTATTTAACAAAGTTGAAACCGCCAGCCGCTATCCGAAAAAACAGCCAGTTCTTGCGTTAATTTAGATCTCATCGTAATTATATGAATGTCAAATATCTGAGATCCATATTCAGAAATGGAAAAGAAAGAAAGTAAAATGGGGAGGGGGGAGAGGGGGGGGGGGTTAATGTTATTTTGGCAAAGGGGATAAAAAGATTCTTTAAAGATAAATTTGCGTGCAACGGATGGCTAGATTAAAGAGGATCTGCCTGAAAGATAGGCTTATGTTTACTTCAAACGTGTAGAGAAGGTAAAATTGAAAGAGAAAAAAAAAAAAAAAAAATCAAGAGATAGAGAAAACGAGGGAAAGAATAAAGAAAGACAGAAAAAAGGAACGGGAAAAAAGATGAGCTACAAAAAGAAAAAATCAAGACAACAAGGAGTAAGGGAGGAAACAAGAGACAGAATGAAGGAAAGAAGAAAGATATAGAAAAAATGAAGGAAGGAAGAGAAAAGAAAGGACGAATGAAAAAAAAAAAAAGGAAACAAGAGTGAATAAGAAAGACAGAAAGGCAGAAATAACAAGAGGAAGGGACAAATGAAAAACATAAAGGCAAAATATCCCTCCCCCCTCCCCCCCCCTCCCCTCCAACAAAAAAAAAAATGTCTGCCTTGCCTTGTTGTTATAATTGTTGTTGTTGTTGTTGTTGTCTTTATTGTTGTGTGTTGCTGTTGTTTTTGTTGTTGTTTTTGTTGTTGTTGTTGTTGTTGCAGTTGCAGCTGTTGTTGTTAGTACCCGTATTATTGTTATTGTTGTTGTTGTTCTTGATTTTAACGTTTCTGTTGTTGTTATTGTCACTGATGTGATTTCTTATTGCTACTATTATTGACGTTATTGTGGTAGTTGTTAACGGTTATTTTTTTGTCGTTGTCAAAACTAACACTGAACTTGACCCAGTGACGTCGCAGATACTGTACTCCTAACCACCAAACCGGTCACGCTCAGCCGAGCCCCACAACATCGTTACATCGTTACTGATAACACAAAACTGTACGTTACCATGTTTGTGACGTAAATGTCCACCCTACATTTCTACCAACAAGTTTCAGCACTTGATGTAATATCATGGCATTAGCAATTCAAATCGTGTGCATGTACCATCAAATGTATGTAATTCTATTCGGCTCCGAGCTGTCGGCAGTTTGTATTGATTCTAGACTGTATTACCCAAAGAGGGACACGAAAATGAAGAGAAAAAAACAACAAAAAACAGTCATTTTAGTTAACCCTAGAAGTACCAAGGATCCGATCCATTCAAAGATCTAAAGTACACTTTGTGTGTTAACTCACTTCAGACAGCAGATAATGTAGTCAGAAGATAATCTAAAATTATGTCACCTTAGAGAATAAACTGGAATATTTTAAATATGACTACAAATGTCATCATAGAAATTTTGGAACTCCAGTTGCTTCGACTGGCACTTTTAGGGTTAACTGCAGCCGTTTAAGCATATAGTTTATCGACCGCTCAGAGGTTGCTTTGATCTAACATGACATTAACACTCTGTGTCTGTGGTAGTCGGATACCAGTTTGTGGTGGAATTTAAACCCGAGTCGAATCAGGAAATGTGTGTAAATTGTCTTTCCCAATAGAATAGTACATATTATTCGACTAAGTAAAAACATGGAGATCCTCGGCAGAGTGTTTGCACCCCCTGCTAAAAATAGAATAGCCACTGATGTTCGTTACCGCCGCGCCACGAGATCGGAGAACAATAATATTATCACCGGTATCGTTCATCTTTAGTGTTCTCTATGTCAATGACAGTGAACAATTTGCAGTGTTTGTACCCCCTACTAAAATTAGACGGGAATTTCCAGCCGTTAGCTTGATCGGACAAATCTGTTACCAAAAAAAAAAAAAAAAGAAAAAAAATGTCAGGGTCAATTTGGATTCAAACCCAGGAACATCAGATCCTGGGTCCGACAGGCTAATCAATCACTAGGCCCCGGACACCACCCTGCGAGTTATATTAGTGAGTACAGCTATACGACTGCACACCACATTTTTCGCTCACTCCATCAAACTCACTGCGTGCATGCATGCATAAATATTTGCGGCATTGGACGCAATTGTGCAGGATCGATTCCTCGTGAATCATCATAAGAAACATAAAATATAACCAATAATAATATTAAGATTAGTATCGACAATAACGACTACAGTAATAGAATAAGAAATGATTTTATTAACACTACTCAGAAAGGCGGGCGCATCTGTTGCACTCGAGTTTATATCTGGAGAAAGGCTTCCGAAAATAGGACAGTCAGTCAATAATGCAGCGATCTTCAACACAAGCTTCAATTACAATATAATAAGGGGTGCAGTGCCCTATGGCCGAATGTTAGACGTCTGCCTCTCAGTGGAAGCTCTCTGGTTTGAATCCCTCCGAGCGATAGGACAGACTTAAAACTCCTTGATTTTTTTCCCCAGTGACTCAACGGTCCGCTGACTTCTTGGATAGGGAGGGCCGGCGTCTAGCCTTCTCTAATGACCGCAAATATACTTTCCAAGTTCCAAGGGCCTGTGTGCACGTATTGTGCACGTTAAATAATTATTAACAGTTAAAAATATGATGAAGAAACACCTCTAGTCGGGAAAAAATTTCGAAATGACAATGAGAGTGTTCGGGAGAGAGTAAGAGAAAGAGAGAGAGAGAGAGAGAGAGAAAGAGAGAGAGAGAGAAAGAGAGAGAGAGAGAGAGAGAGATGGGGAGGAGAAAAACGCTGAGAGGACAGGGATGTTGTTTTACTATTGTACGACCAATTTAATATGAGATAACTTCATCTGTAACATTGTTTCCTTTGTTTGTTTATGCATATTTTCATAGACCTATTTGCAAATCACACACACACTCACACGCACACACATAGATAGATAGATAGATGGATAGATAGATAGATAGATAGATAGATAGATAGATAGATAGATAGATAGATAGATAGA
>JBCAUA010101885.1:0-10234 GCA_038406235.1 Peronia verruculata
AGTGAGTGAGTGAGTGAGTGAATGAATGAGTGAGTGAGTGAGTGAGTGAGTGAGTGAGTGAGTGAGAGTGAGTGAGTGAGTGTGAGTGAATGAGTGAGTGAGTGAGTGAATGAGTGAGTGAGTGAGTGAGTCAGTGAGTGAGTCAGTCAGTCAGTCAGTCAGTCAGTCAGTTAGTTAGTCAGTCAGTGAATGAGTGAGTGAGTGAGTGAGTGAGTGAGTGTGAGTGAGTGAATATGACTGAGTGAGTGAGTGATTGAGTGAGTGAGTGAGTGAGTGAGTGAGTGAGTGAGTGAATGAGTGAGTGAGTCGTTCATTCAGTCAGTCTGTTTTAATCAGTCATGAGATAAATGCAGTCTCTCATGCAGTCAATAAATTGTAAAAAACAAAATGAGCAGTGACTAATATAGAAGACAGTTCAAACATCTGCAGTATCTGATAGACGCGTTCTTTCCACATTATTACTATCCTTTAAGAAATAACCGTAATATCGGAGTCCCTCTGTGCGGCTGCTCTGCGGTGACTTTGACGGGCAAAAAAAAAATAAAAAGCACATCTTTCAAAACACACCCTTTCATCCAATGTATTTTTTAACATAAATTTCTGAAAACAGCATTATTTCCAAAGTTTATATCTGCCTCACAAAAATATTCCCTCCTGCTGTGGTTATTTAGGCAGTTTGAGAATCTGATGTGTTCAGCATCTTTCCTTATCTCATGTGGCCCTGCTGATATCACTCATGACATGGAGACATTGGACCGCCTCTTTTAGATGTTTATCCACACGTACTAAGAAAGGGATATGCTCTTCTGGGGAGTGGCAATCTGCATTTTGAAAATACAATAGATAACAGCAGAAAACGAAACAAAACAAGAGAAAGAACTAAAGCACGTCAAAACAAAACGAAGCAAAATGATGAGGGGGGAAAAAACTGATCAAATTTAATCTAAACAATGATATTGAAATTCATGAAATAATTCTTCAGAGGACTGATCATTTATCGCAGAGATTTTAATTTTGGAGATAAACATCCACCCCAAATCGTCTCCATCCGTCACGACAAGACTTGACAAGCTGATAGACAAGACAGATCTACGGTAGGACCACTGTGGTCTACCGTCAAGGACCGTAGCTGTTGGAGGTAGGCAAGGTTTTACAGCGGGCGCGCCGCGTTTCGCTCTATGGGCTACACCGCGGTACACTCTGGTAGCGGCACAGCGGCTGAGATAACGTGCCGTACCGCTAGCCTGTGAACCGCGGAGAGACCCAGGGAAGTGTACGGGGCGAGAGAGAGAGGCAGAGAGGGAGAGAGAGAAAGAGAGGGGTTCCCTGTAGTGTTGTGTTAGCGTTGCTGCTGCTGCGACGACCCCTTTATTCTATAAACCTGAAACCAGGCGGTTCATTCATTTACCCACAAGCTCCCGTACAGGAGGGTATGTACGTCCGCTGAGCGCTGTTTGAAATTCTACGGAAGTTTTGTTGCTGTAATTTTTTTTTTTTTTAAACCCTGTGTTGGTGATCTTTGGGAATTAACCATTCACAACTTTCTTCTTGGAATCCTAGGAAGACTCACTTCAACTACTTCGTGTTTTTTTTGTTTTTTTGTTTTTTTAACTTAAATTTTTGTTTCTTCCCTCTTCGTCTTCTTCTTCTTTTTCCTCTCTCTCTCTCTCTCTCTCCCTGTCTCACTCTCTCTTCCCTTGGACTTTTTCTCTCACTCTTTCTCTGTTTCATAACTCCTCTTCAAACCAGTGCATGTTATGTATTCATACGGTATTTGCATTTCAAAGCTAAATTTTAATGTGTTCATAGCTTTAAAAGACAACATATTTAAACTCATTCACAAAGATACAGTTCACGCTGCCCTCGTTTATCCAGCCTGGATAGTCAGTAACACATTTCCCGTCATAAACGGAGCAGTTTCCACGCTACGCACCATCTGTTTGTGTGCCGGACGGTGCGGTACAGTGCGGTGTGCACCCGGCATTAGCCTCCTGATAATATGATTACCTCGAACTGCTGCGTGTTTGAGTGTGTGTGGGATAAGGCAAGGCGGCGGCTTTCTTGTGCTTTGTGTGTGTGTGTGTGTGTTCTTGAAGTTTCTCATGTGCCTCGTGAGTTTATACAGGCTTCAGGTTTGTATCTCAGCTGAGCATCAGTGCGTGTGTGCATTGTGGGGTTTTGGTGATCCCGTGAAATAACGTGCAATGCTTAGTTTGTGTTTATTTTTTCTTTATTTATTGAGTGTTAGTCTAGTCTAGACTATATGTAGTTTTTATCTGAGTTAGTAGGAAAGAGGCGGAGGAGGAGATAGAAATAGATGGATGGATGGATGGATGGATGGATGGATGGATGGATGAATGGCTGGATGGATGGATGGGTGGATGGATGAATGGATGGATGGATGGATGGACAACAGCTAGGTTTTGGTTAACTAATGGAGATAAAGTGAGATTCGTTGAGTAGAAAACAGCTTGTCTTAAAGCAAAGTTATGATGTCCATTACGTTCAACAAAGAGAGAGAGAGAGAGAAGAAAAGATAAGCGGGCAATCCACGTGATATGCCATCTATTTGTCTGCCCGACTGCTGTCATTCATAACTCTCAACTTTGGCATAACTTACGGTCATACACAATCATGTAGTTGAGCGCGATGTTACTCAACATTGAGATGACGTGATGTTTGATGTATGCGCATTCACGCCTTCGTCTGGGGCTGGTTATATCTCCGTCTTTTCGAATTTCTCACTGCTTGTTATAGTTGGTCGATAAATCTTGAGTGTGAAAGATATCGGGAATCGTGTAAGAAATCGCTTTGTATGAAGATACGTATGAGTCTACATGTGCAATTTAGCCGCAATTTATGTTGTGCATGGTCTGTTTGATACGCATGTATTATTGCAGTCAAGTACTTGATGTTGTTGATGCCGTCGACGGCGCCAACGCCATAAATTATGATGCAGCTCAATAAAAGACTGACTGTAGGGGATCTCTGTGGCCTTGTGATAGAGTGTGTGCTCCAAATATGTTGTGGGTTCGAATCCTATTACGGAAGAAAAGATTCGAATCCGTCTGCATTTTCGTCAGTTACTTAGCTGTCTCTTGGTTTCTTGAGTACTGAACCCGGACGTCTAGCTTTCTCGGCTGAGGGTGAATATGTTGCGGAGGTCCAGTGTTTACTATGTTACTCACATGAAATGATTCTTAGCAGTTAAAAATCAGATGAAGAGTAAGCGGATAAGCCCGCTCTCTGTTCAAAATTTCCATAAACTACAAATATGTTCTGTATGTGGAAACAATATTATCTAACATCAGTGAGTGTGAATAAATACATGTTTGACTGAACGTTTCAGTTTGAGAAATACGTGTTGTTGATATGAGTAAGGGTTACCAAGCGACGACGTTATCTTAAAGACATTCTGTATTATTAATTTATCTGGCGCTGTTTGGCCATTTTCGTGGACATAATCATCCCGTCCCTTTCTGGTTTCTTTGTGCGCTCTTCCACCAGCCAGACGTCATAATATTAGGCCTATGTTTGTATGTTTGTGTGTATAATGCTGAGTGTTTATGGATACAGGTTTGGCTACAGATCAGGATTTGCTTTATGCGTGTTTATGTTATACATTTATAGTGTCAGCTACGTGACTGCTGATGTGTAACGGTTTCTTTCTCTTTTCATGGCTGGCTACAACTATTTAGACCTCCTCATTTTCTGAACTACATATGGATAATATGTGGAAATGTATATACATTTGAAATGATCCGGCTCTATCATGAATCCTTTGGTATTTAGAGAGACGAGTACTGGAGAGACTATAGCATACAGAATAACTCTAGCAAGGTCAGCAAAGCGTCAAAAGCTACCCAAACGCATTTCCTTGAGTGCATACAACACACCTTTGCTGCACGAAAATTTGGAAGAACTGGGGAACGTGTGTGTGTATGTGTGTGTGTATGTGTGTGTATATGTATGGGTGTGTGTGGGGATGTGGGTGGGTGGCGAGGGAGTGGCAAAATCGGTCAGCTTTCTGAATGCTTCAGACAGTGAATGGATCAGTTTTCAGAGCACGCAGCGTTTGTAAGTCAATAGAGCCAAGATGGCGGTGTGATACGACTTTTCTGCAGTAGCAGATGGTTTTGTGTCACCATGTTCGGTTATGGCGGTAAGAAAAGCAGAACCAGACAACTGATATGATTTGGCAAAGAGCCGCAGCAGTGACACGCCATACACCTTGTAACTGTAAAGGAAATTCTATTTTGTTCACCAGTGGAGAATTACATTTCTTAAACACCCGCAACAAGTTATTAATTGTTACCACCAGCCCAAGTAGACACCACTTTACAGCTTTGCAACGATCAGTACGGCCAGACACCGGTAGAAAGTTTCTTTTAGTAATCATCCCTACTGACAGACAAACACAGAAAGTTACATTTTATGACCGCCGGTATAGCCAGACATCGACGGAACGTTATGGTCATTTATATAGTCCATCACAAACAAGAGTTCCGTTTTCTGGAACTGGCCAGGCTAAGAAATCTATAGCTCCTGACAATGTAGGGGAGTTGAGCCTAATTTAACCCACATAATGACAGCCAGTACAAATGTTCCGTCTCAGAGTGATTTTCTTTCATGTCTTCCTGGCAGCAAAATGGCCAGCCGGACATTACCTTCTGAATAGCTGTTGGTCATACTATTACTAACGACCATTTGGAGGTATGTTTGGTCACCTCGTTGACCGCTCGGACAGAAGACAGTCTCAGAAAACGACAACCTAATGGACATAAAGGTCGATGATTATCACAGCTTTGTAGTGTTCCTGTCCTTTGCCCGAACCATAAACCGAGGGCCGGTTATGTATTGAGGTTTAGAAATCTTTTGATGTTATCCGAGTATATTAGAAGTTAAAGAACAACAACATCACTAATATGAGTGATAATAACAATAACCTGTAACAACTACAACAATAATGATGTCAACAACAACCGCAACTACGTAAACAACGATAGTAACAACCATAGTAACAATAACAACAAAAGCAATAACAGCAGCTGCAACAAACAACGATTTACAACAACTTCATCAAACCAAAACACACACACACACACACACACACACAGAAAATGCGAACCAACAGTTTCCTTTTCACACTGTTTTGAGGGGCTCAAATTCTGTATTTATAGATGGCTCAGACAGTGGTTTTGGTTTATAAGTTTTAGTCCAGGCTTGAGGACCCTCATATCCAGAATTGTCCCTGATTATGAGAGCACTCTGTCTGAGACTACAGTCTGAATGTAACTTGTATCTTGTCACTGATATTGGCATACACATTTATTGTGCCTATTTTACTGCTGTTGGGGCCCTTTTCGTGCAAGCAAGCGATTGAAGCCGCCTGGATTCTGCACTGATACCGTGGTGGCAAGTACTTAGACTGATTATCTCCTCTTGTTCCTGCAGTATCTTTCGTGTATTTGATGAGCATGACCTAGATTGCAGCACATGTATCTGAAGGTGAAGGTCGGTGTTACCGTCGACTTCAGTCTTTTCACTGAGTTGCCTTATTGTTTCTGCTCACTTGTCATCCCCAATTTCATGTCGATTGTGGACAATCAGTGGAGACTGTACTCTACCAGGCAGATCTTATCTTCGGATTTTTTTTTTTTTTTTATGTCAGAGTGCCGATCTTAAACTTTTCAGAATAGATTTTCAAATATTCATGAAACATGAACAAGGGATATGGTCTTCCGTAGGCATGGAGCCATCTGCAGCTCTCTTTTGACGGGATGTGGATATCTTTCATACGTCTTTTTTATTTCTTATGATAATTATGTGTGTATTTTTTTCTCCTTCCCAGTGTGTGATCTAGCCTAGTGGAGTAGACACAGCACACCTCTTTCACCGACACACAGACAGACATTTTAGTGGTCGAACAGGTACAGTACGTTAGCAGTGGTCAGTCAGTCAGTCAGCATGGCTGGAGCGTCCTTAGCCTTGCCGAAGATCAGCATGTCCCGTGCTGTTGTCGCGGTGATGCTCCTGGTGGCTGTGGTACAGGTCAGCCAGGCCTACACTGTCAGCCGCCGCCCCAACCCCCGCTCCTGTGGCGAGGCCGAGATGTGTTGCCAGGGTCAGAATAACACCTGCTTTGTCTTTGGGATGCGCGTTGACCGCTCGGACGACAGCAAGCGCTGCTATTGTGACAGCAACTGTCTCATCATGGGCGACTGTTGCATGGATTACCATCATGTCTGCAAGAGTGAGTACTTCATGTGACTCATCATATGTGTGTGTGTGCCGTCCCCTTCTCCTGTTCTAAAGGTCTCTCTCTCTCTCTCTCTCTCTCTTTGTTCCTCTATCTGTTTGCTTGTCTGTCTGTTTGAGTCTCTGACAGTTGATTTTTGGCTAATTGTCTGTCTGTTTTCTTGGTGTTTGTTCGCCTGTCTCTCTCTGTCACCTGACTTTCTGTCTGTCTGTTTGTCAGTCAGCCTGTCTAGCTTTCTGTGTGTCTCTATTATCCGATCCTCTATCAGTGTGTCTATCTGTCATTCTGTCTGTCTGACTGTCCATCTATCAATGATCTGTGCACATTTTTTTCTGGTCTGTCTTTCTCATGCCTTATTCTATAGTCATTCCACGACATGCATCACTTGTCTGTCGCATTTGTCACCACCCCATCTCTCAGGTCCATTCAACCTCCACCCTACCCCATTAATCACCCCCCCCCCTCCCCCCGGGCCCACAAAATGGTCTCTACTCCAAACTCAAGGAACTGCTATCCCAACTCAACTATGTGTCTCCACGAGCTCTTTTGTCTCTATCGGTCTGTCTCTGCCTGTCTGTATGTATGTCTATCTGTCTGGTCTCTGTCTCTGTCTGCTCTCCATATCTCTCTCTCTCTTTCTCTCTCTCTCTCTCTTTGTCTTTTTCTCTCTCTCTCTAACAGGACATTGCCATGCCATTCTTTTGCTCACCACACTTCAGTACATATTTGAAGTCCACTTCCCAGCGTCCTCTGCCCAGATTATTGACCCACAAAGACCACTTAGAATTCACTGGTCACTGCTGTGATCGCTGATTCCATCTCCTCCCCTTCCCCTCTGCCTCTCAAACCTTCCGTATTCACATCCCATTTGCCTCTACCAACTACCGAGCTTCTGATCTTTCAGTCTGTACATCGATATTTCCCCTTGAGAAAACGCACACGACCTGCCAAGTGAGGGAGAGGAGAGAGCAAGAGATGACTGAGAATTTGCAGCGTGTCTGATTTGCTCTCCTGTCCTCCTCAGTCTCTGTGAAGTACCGAGTATCTTTTTCCATTAACACTTTAGTGAGCACGAAATCTCATCACTTTAAGTACTTCCCTTTCAAGTTTCAGTTTTACCAAGTTGTTCACTTGTATCAAGTTGTGCATTTAATTACCAACTTGCACCTGACAAGCTGTGGACAGAGCTATTATAATGTGTTTAGAGTCATCAAGTGTGCTTAACTATCAACGTGCACACAGGGTTTCCTATTTGCCATACGAAGATCCAACTATCAAATTGTGTACATTACTATCAAGCACTGTGTGTAGAACTATCAAAGTCTGCATAGAACGATCAACTCGTGACTCGGCTATCGATATCGAGTTGTGTATAAAAGTATCACTGTGTGTACAAGACTATCAACGTGCTAACACGGCTATTGTGTGGTGCGCACATTAAATATCAAAAAAAGTTCAAGACTGTAATCCATGTATGGAACTATCCAAGTGTACGTAAATATTACTCTCCTGTGTTCAGTTTTCGTTAACGATTATTTCTTCCAAGATGTTTTCGTCCTGTCAGTGTGTCAACCTCACAGTCTGTAGCTTCCTGTAGCACCAGTATCGAAAACCCTTAACAAACAAGTAGCGAGTTTACACAGGAAATATCCAGGAGACGACCTGGTCAATGTGTTATATTTCGTCATACTTTGCATTGTAATTCTTTTTCAAACATTATATAATATCATACTTGAGCACAAACTAGCATGACTTAAATATAATCTGTTGGGTAGACAGGTAGAAGGATTGAGAAGGAAGACGCTGACTGCAGTACGTTACCACGGTAACACTTCCGGTCCTAAGACGACAGTTTCATTTCCTTCGGTACTCGATGTTATAGCCAGGAGGATCGAAATAAACAAATGTAGAGGAAAGGGGAAAAAAAAAAAAACATTTCAGAATACATAAGGATAGTTTTGGGGCTACGTAGCTGGAGCAGAGATCTCCAACAAACACCATAGAACACCCACATTGGCTTGGGTCCTGCTGTGCCACATGTGGTTTTACTGACCAAGGGCCTTAATGAGCTCGGTAGAACCCTAGTCAATTATCTCCCCTTACACAGCAGCTCTGGTAGTGAGGGTAAGCCTGTCAGTGCGCGGCCACTGGAGCGAGGCGGGCCGGGCTGGTGATGTGATTTATTGGGATTAGGATGGACAGGCAGGTGGATGACAAAGCCGAGAGATGAGGGGGGTGGGGGGAGGTGGGGAGGGGGATGAAGAAAAAGGGATTTAGTGAACTTTGACTGGTTTTACGTAATAAATTAGGGATGACAGAGCAAATTGGTTTAGCCACAACGACGTGTACACTCCGTTCCTCCTGTTTCTCCCAAGCGTAGAGCAAAACGACAACAACAACTCGAAGAATATTAATAATAATAATACATGTAATTGATTGTATTAACAACGATCATGATAACACCAATGTTCACTTTCTTACGTTTTGTCCTCTGAAGAAGGTCCGAGCCATTGTATTGCACTTGTCTTTTCTGTTTCATAATTGTGTACCTTTTGTCACACGTCCTATAGCTGGCCATGTTATTATGTTGCTATTAGTTGATTGTAGTGACAATGATGATGGTAGCTAGTGACAATGATGATGGTAGCTGTCCATTTCCATCGTATTAATTCCATGATTTTCCACACACAGGTAGCGATCAGTTAACAGCCTCTGTATTGTGCTTCAAGACATTTCTGTGAAATGAAGAACCAATAGGTTCGAAAATTTGGCCACTTCCATCTGTCATTAATTTTTGTTACATGAAGAACTACATACCGTTTGTTTATTTCTCTCAGTGTATTTGGTTACTTGCCGACAGAGGTCTTTTTTAATTTTAACACCTTTCCCGAGCTCAGTTCTTTGTTGTCCTATCTCCATTTTGGGCGATTTGGAGATATGTATGTCAGGTGAAAAAAGGGATAGTAAATCTACCATATACTGTAGTCATTTCACCGATCACTTGCCCAAAACAGGTATATTTTGAAAATCATTTTGTCCTATCTCCTATGTACAAAAACAGTTGCTAAACACAACTCATCAATTTTCTCAAAATATGACAATTGGAGATAGTACAACAGAGATCTGAACTAACGATTTGTATATAGAGTCAATTTGACTCAAAAATTTGGCAGAGTATTATTAACATGAATATTAAGTTCGTTGCATATGTTGTTTGCTTCTATTTTTTTTTTTTTCTTCTTTTTTGATTAGTTGCCACTTGGACAGTCTGTTTATATTTTCTAAACTGAATCATTAACGATGATGACGGTGTTGTGACTTGCATTGTAGTTCGACAGTCTCCTTGATGTTGCCTCGGAAAGTAAGGCCAACCTTTCACAGGGACTAGATATTTGCGTTAGTCTGGGAGTTGTGTGCGAGAGTTTTCGGGGAGAGCAGAGAAGAATAAGGAAGGTCTGATGTTTGTGGTATTCATGTCTAAGAAAATACTGAAAACTTGGCACACTAGCCACACAAACTATAGGTCATTCACCTGACCACTTGCAGGTAACTGGGACTTCATTACAGACCATTATATCAGACTGGCCCTCTGGCTAACACGGCGGTATCTGGCTCTGTGTGATATGCGCTTTTGTCCGGGCTCTGAGCTGGATGTCTTTGATGTGAACTGACGTCATATGCCGTCACTGCCAATTCTAGGACCCCTTCAACATCATAATTCACGCCTTACTCAGATGTATTACTTTCTGTCTTTCTTTATCCCACCCCCTCTCTATAAATCTTTCTTTGTCCCACCCCCTCTCTATTTATCGATCTATCTACCTACTTACTTACCGATCTACCATCCTACCTATTTACCTACCTACTTGCCTACCGACCTACCCACCTACCTGCCCATCATTCACCCACCTATCTATCTATCTATCTATCTATCTATCTATCTATCTATCTATCTATCTATCTATCTATCTATCT
>JBCAUA010101896.1:0-10234 GCA_038406235.1 Peronia verruculata
TATCTATCTATCTATCTATCTATCTATCTATCTATCTATCTATCTATCTATCTATCTATCTATCTATCTATCCCTGATACACGGCAAATAGTGCCATCCTAATGCAAGCATTGACCAAAGAACCAAGTTCAGCGGAGATAATCCCGGCTGTTGAAAGTATAGGCGAAGGCTATGACCTATGTAGTCTGTCATTTAATATGGAAACCCTTTGTTGATAATTAATCAATCTAGCACTGACTATTTCTGTGTTTGTGGTTTTCATGCAGATGGAGACACTGCGATATCTCTCAAATATATAGCCATAGAAACAAAGAGAGAGAGAAAATAGCAGAAGTGCTGACAGGTAAAATGGACAAAGAAAAATGAAAGAAAACAAGAAACACAACAGCATTGTAAGTAATAAAGGAAGAGCAAAGAAAGAAATATGCGTGATTAAAGACCAAAAAATGCTGTTAACCCTTGAATTTTATGTCTTATTTCATTGTGTTTTTATTTTATTTCAATGATATTTTTTGTTAATTCTGCCATATTTGACATGCCGTCTTAAATTCTTTTTCTTTTCTTTTTTTTTTTTTTTAGATTATTATTATTAAAATTCTTCCGTATTATATTTATTATTATTATTATCATCATTATTATTAATGTGTTTGTGATTTTGTAGTGACGTAGTTTACAGTAGACAGAAAATAACTGGCATGTCATCATCATCTAGTTAATTTAAAGAGAACACGTACGAGGAAAGAAAATACCAAATGTTATCGATCTTAACCAACGGAGCGAGAACTGCATAATCGAGCAATATAATAAACAGTTTATCCTCCTTGCTTACTTTTCTCTCCCTTTTTCTTGCTTATTCCCCCTGATTGTCATGTTCCCTAATGAGCGGTAATTGCCGTACAAGACGAAATCTTTAATAGTTTTTGCTGTTGCTACTGTTGTTTAACTTGAGTTTATGAATCCGATTGACACCTCATTAGCATCAGGCATATATCATTATGTTATGCGTAGCTGTTTTACTCAAATGAGCACATCTGCCAAAGGAGAGAAGGTCAGGACGCCCTCTTTTATCATCATTAGGCAATAGACTCTTCTAGAACAGGGATTCCAGTCCTTGGAGTTAGATCGCAAAGCCTTGACAAGAGGATCGCGTGGATCGTGGATCTTTGATAGGAGTGGCTTGGGAAAAATCAATTATTTCAATTCATCCACTACATATTTTATTTAAAAAATAAAATAAAACAAATGAAGATAAAGATAAAAATATAAAAAATTTTTTTTTTTTTTTTTTTAAATTCCCTTTCCTCAAAAATAATTACAGGATCAATGAGTAATTTTGTTGTTGTTGTTTTGTTTTTGTTTTTATGTTGTCAGATGTGTCTTTCTCTCTCCATCACGGAAGATAAAATGCAAATCAGGCTGCTTATAGTTGGGAATCCCAATGGTTTCAAACTTTTGGCTATAGGGGTGTCAAGTACAAAAATGTTGGTAACCGCTGGTGAAAAATGCTCTTGTGTTCACCTTATGGTGATCACCGCGCTATTCGTTCATTGAAAGGTGTTAAATGATAGCAGCATCTTGATTTTTGTTGTTGTTGTTGTTGTTGTTCGTTTACACATCGGAACACGCTGCCTAATGAACAGTTCATACATCAAGGGTGATTGTTGTTCAACTTATGAGTGTTTATTTGTTTGTTTGTTTGTGTTAGGGTTTTAGGGCACATCAGCACGATTACGGATATATTGTGCCAAACACGGTAAGATATGTTTAGTTTACACGTCAAGAAGAAAAGAGGAAAAAGAGCGGGACAGAAGACAGGAGCAAGGAGAGAGAGAAGAGATGACATCCCGTGAAGCTTTGAGAGCATCATTCCATGGGAAGCATCCCACCGATGGTGTTCTTTTACCGCCTGCAGATAGGAGCAGAGAACCCTAGTTATATTTCCCCTATCCTCAGGGAGGATTATTAACGAGTGTAACAACAAAAACATGACACAAGCAGAGACTGAGAGACTGTCAGCTCATTTCGATCGAAAAAATAAATCATTTCGTGTCCGTGTCCACGTCCACCAGGGACTGTTAGCTATTACGTAGCCGAGGTTTTTGCCACTTGGGTATTCTAGTAGTTTTTTTCTGCACAGGTCCTTAACTGATTTGGGAAAGGGGGGGGGGGGAGTAATTGGAATTTATAACTACGCCATGCTTGTGAGCAACTTATTATTGTTAAGCTTGTTAAATGTTAATCCCTAAGTTCATTCTGCATCAGAAATAAGCAACTAAAACGTCTTCCATTTGGATGTATCACCCCTTTACACAAACTGAGGGAAACTGATAAGTTCTCATCGAGATAATAATAATAATAATGATAATAATAATAATAATATGGAGTATTTATTTAGCGCCTCACCCCCGTAGGGCTCGAAGAGCTTTACAGAACCAAAATGTTTAGCAGCCACACACGAAATATGCCTGAAAACAAACAGGGGCAATAACATACGTACATATTTATAACATGGTATACAGAAAGACTCCAGGACATGCTCACACACATAATCCTGTAATACAATTCAAACGCATACGTAAGTTTGTGGACATGACTGACAGCCCTCTCACAGGAAAGACTTGAAAACATTACTCAGACAGATACTTGTTGAACAGGTATTACACATTATCGTAGAGCAGTGACAGTGATTAGATTGTGTCAGATTATATCGTCCATTCTGTACTTGTAATCCACGTATCCACGTTTTGCAGATTTAATGAACAACAGCATGGGAATTCTGTCCAACATTCTGGATCGACAGGCCAAGGGCTGGCACATACAGATGAGAACAAAACTGATTCGCCATTATCAAGGTCAGCAGTAACTGCTTTGTAAACTCTTTACTTGACTGACAGCAACATTTTCATCATTTAATTTGATATTTCAGTTATACATCTTCAAACTGAGAAAGTATGCAAACTTCCTAGCAACTTACATCATATTGTCACCATTATTTCACAGTGATTCAAGTCAATTTTAGCTGTTTTTGAACAAATAAAACAAAAAAGTTGTTTCATAAAGATGGTTTACAATACATGTATTTGGTTTGTGTGGTAGGTGAGTTTGTAGCATCATATTTAACCATTACATGATCACTTGTGAAACGGTGGTTGGGGCTCATGTCAGAGTGAAATTTTTTTTCAAAAAATGACTGAGTGGGTAAAGATTTCTCTTTTCACAGCAAAATATTTATATCATATCCCATTTAGACCTAGATTTGTGTTATGGAACTTCAAACAAAAGTTCTTTTTTTTGTCCACAGGTCAAGGCTTGACCAATGAAGAGATTTCAAAGGTATGATGACTTTGCAATGGTACTCCTTTCATTTTTTTTGTTTATAGATTTTTCCGAACTTGTTGAAAAAATCTCGCTCTTTCTGCAATTTTTAAAATTATTTGTTTATTTATATTATTTTTATTCATTATTATTTATATTTTTTAGCATTGTGGTTAGTACTGTTGTTGATTGTTTTGTTTCAAGGTTAGGAGGACAAAGGGTTGTGGTGTAATTAGGAGAAAGAATGGAGAAGGGGAGGGAGAGGGACGGATCTATTCCATCAAGTCCCACATGTTGTTTGACAATGGAAATATCTGAAAGCAATATTGGAATGCAGTAGTCTTGTATAGGTATTCTTCAATATTGACTATATACTATCCAGTATTAGAAAGGAAGCACTCTGGGTTCATCAAGTGTTCAATAATGTGCTTAATTAAGACAATTATATGTCATTTGTATTACTTTAGTTTCCATATTTTATGTGGGATCATTGAGATAATTTAAGACAAGAGAAGGTCAAGCTTAGTGCAGGGTAAGGGTTAGGTGAGATAAGGTAAGGTAAGGTGAGTAGGGTAAAGCAAGCAAGGAATAGTAAGGTAAGATAAGAGAAGATTTGGTAAAGTGAAAAGGGTAAAAAATGTGATGGGGAAAAAATAAAGTAAGTTTAAAAAGATTAGGTAAAGTTTTCCACAGGGACTTATATTGTATTACACTGTTGTATCAGTATGAATGAAGGCAAACACATCAATCTTAACACAAATGCTTTCTTTTTTTTTCTCTCACTAACATTTATTATCATGACATCACAATGTGGAAGTGTCAGGTGAAATGGACAGTCCCTGACTTGTATAATAACAATAGTAATGACAGTGAGCTTTTATGCAGCATTTATCTTTGTACAGTGTACAAGCTCTAAGTGCTTTACAATCCATTATTACCCTGACAGATCCAGTGGAAACAGTCAATATGTTCTCAGCTTCATGAGAAGCATACAAGGGTAACTGTCTGTTTTGGCATTCAAAACCTTATCATGATGATAGGGTCAGGTGTAGTAAGGATCTTGGACTGAAGTGTCTGAGTAAGATAGAAGGATGTTTTTATAATGTTTTATGTCTGTTCTCTGACACTAGAGGGTGACTGAAGATATCATGGAGCACTATCTGGGCAAAGTCTTCACTGCTATATCAACCAATGCAGAGCTGGAGGTCTTACAGCCAGGCCTGGGTAAGATGTTAGAGATGCAAATTTTATTTCTGATCACAAGGTAGGATAAGACAAGATATTTAAGGCAGGGCAAGGTGATGTAGAGTAAGGCTGAATTAAGACAGATAAGGTAGTGTAAGATAGCTTAAGTTAAGGCAGTATAACATAAAGTAAGGTAAGGTAAGGTATAGTAATGCACAGTACTGTGATAGTGGCCATGCTAGTAACAACAGTAAAAGTTACAACAGTAGCAGTAGTAGTAACAGTAGCAGTTGTAGTAGGAGCTACAGTAACAGTATTGTTATAGTGGCAATGCTAGTAACAGCAGGAACAGTAATGACAGTAACAGTAGCAGCCGTAGTAGGAGCTACAGTAATAGTATTGTCATAGTGGCAATGCTAGTAACAGCAGTAACATTAATGACAGTAACAGTGGCAGTTGTAGTAGGAGCTACAGTAATAATAGGCCTATTGTTATAGTGGCAATGCTAGTAACAGCAGTAACAGTAATGACAGTAACAGTAGTAGTTGTAGTAGGAGCTACAGTAACAGTATTGTTATAGTGGCAATGCTAATAACAGCAGTAACTGTAGCAGTTGTAGTGGGAGCTACATTAACAGTATTTTTATAGTGGCAATGCTTGTAACAGCAGTAACAGTAACAACAGTAGCAGTTGTAGTAGGAGCTACAGTAACAGTATTGTTATAGTGGCAATCCTAATACAAGCAGTAACAGTAATGACAGTATTAGTAGCAGTTGTAGTAGGAGCAACAGCAACAGTACTATAATAGTTGCAGTAGCATCCTGGTGTACCTCTTTAACTCCTGAACGTCACTGATACCATGCTTGGTGCAGTATAGCTGTTTCAATTGGTGGGCTGTTGAGTAAAAACGCAGCCCAAACCCATGAATTGGTTTAACAAAATATGAAATTGTCTGAACAAAGCATATGTTAGTTCTTGTAAAATACCCCTTAAGTGAGCAGAGCCTGAATTGGTTTGAATAAAATATCACCTAACGGAGGTAATGAATCATATGTGTTAGTTCTTATGAAATATGTCTCAGTTGAGCAAAGTATGAATTTGAAAAATTGACCAATGTCTGAATTTGGTATTATAAGCAAAATCACATACCTAGGGAACATTGCTCACATGTGGCTTTGTTTATAATTATGATGTGACAGGTCTGAGAGCCCATCATTCATCCAGATTTGTCTGCCGTGCGCAGAGCAAGTAAACAAAGCCACATGTGAGCGACGTTCTCTAGGTCATGTGATTTTGCTTAAAATACCAAATTGTCTTAATGAAAATACTGTTTGTGTTGAGATATTGACTGAGGCTATCTCCTTTGGCCAGGTGCTCTGTTGGTGAATCAAGCCAGAGCTGTCATTGCCATGATGAAAGCCCAACAAAATCTACAGCAGAAGATGAATGAGCACAAGGAAAAGGTACTCACTTGTGCTATTTATATTTTATATATTAATATAGATGGATGGTACAGACTTTTACTAAATTTTGATTGGGAGATGATGTAGACAACTAAAAGAGATGAAATTAGGTAAATGGGTGAAAGCCACGTGTGTGCTTTCTGTCAATGTGCAGACAATAACAGCAGATGTTATGCTATGTAGCTTTTATTTGAAAGGTGTGTTGTATCAGTTGTCAATATTCTACATTTGTTTTATATTACAAAAAATTAATTTACAAAAAAATATTTTTTGTACATAAAACTTTTCAAGATGTGAAAGACTGAAACTCATTTTGAAAGGAACATGTTATCATGGTGAGGTTGGAAAGTACATCTTGTGATAACCGAGGAGGGCAGTGCGAGAGAGCATGTCCTATTACATCCACAACAGATGAAGGGAGCATACCTCAGTTTGTTCTTTTGGATCCACTTTCTGTCTTGTACACCTTTCTTCTGCTGCGTTATTTTTCTCAAGCTCTGTCTTCTGGCTTTCCTCATGGGACAGTGCTATTTGCTGCAGTTAAGCACTTCCTGTTGCCAACAATTCAAAAAGTAACTTCTTTACAACTGCAGCTTCTTGTCTTAATACAACGCCCATCAATCAGGCTTTGTTTGTGCCCCAGAATGACAGTATATTATCAATAGCTGACAATGAGATGTTCAGATAGGTCTTTCTGTCATAAGAGGCAGCTTTCTGTCCATGCAAACTACTTATGATGAGAGTACATGGCACTGACAAATTTAAGCCTACACTATCTGTCATGAAGCAGTTGTGAATCATACTAGTTTGTAGCACAGATTCACCTCTATGTTTCACAAAACCGGTGCACTTTTGACCTTATGTGTAGCCGATAACAGTCAAAAATATATTTAGTGCTGACTTTGTCTGCCAAATTTTTTGATATGCTGAAACCAAAATCTGCAGGCTATGCTGCTGTGATCATATACAAAGCCTGAAAAAAAAAAAGTGTTATAATTTGCAGCATGGCAAGCATATATAGATCTAAGTGATTCTACTGACTGCTTCTGTAGTTTCACAGACACATCAGTGCGACAAACCTAACAGCAAAGTGTGCATACTAGGTACATCCTGTAGGTGTTGAACAGGTTAAAATTATGATCATATTCTATGTTTTACCTCTCTGTTCAATGCCTTTGAACATTTTACCTGTATGTTATGAAGATGTGATATGAATGGCTGAAACATCTGCAGTTGGTGAGTCACCTGACGGAGGCCTATCCCATCAAGTCTCGCATCAACACCTGGATGAGGGAACAAATACAAGATTTTGAGGTATTGTTACACGCCTGGAATAAAACTGAAATCTGAAAACTAATTACAATAGAAAATTATACACTTTACTGATCCAAACTAAAGTTTGAATATTGTAAATTCCTAGAATATTGGAATTTTTGTCTAATTGTAATCAAACGAACCAGTTGTTTTGAATTACAATATTTTCTTCCTGGTGGAAAGATGGAGTGGTTCTGCTGGCTATTCAGAATGTTAAAGCTTATTATTGCAGAGAACATTACATGCCATTCGTCAGAGAGGGAACTACTCAATTTTATATCCATCCAAGTGACCTTTTATACTTTCCTTTTTTGTTAAACCTGGATACCCATCAATCGTTTTTCACTGAATATGTATATCTTCAAAAGGTTATCCAAGCTTTCTGCCCGGCTTGTATGTTGTGGAAGTGTTGTGGTAGGAATAAGAGGAGGGTAGTCATTGAAAATAACCTATATAGTTATTTACTTATATGTTCATAGTGAACAATGATAATGATAGGCCTATTCTATCTCTCAATTTTCACATTATTTTTTTTCATTTATCCTGTGTTTCCAGATAAGTTCTGCCAAATATGATTTGTAATCTCAGTATTATTTTTTTTCTTTCCGCCAGAGAGATTTCGTGAGACAAAACTTGTGGACTGCCCACGAGGGGGCCATAAGTTTCTGTGAAGAGGAGGGCTTAGAACAAGCTGTCTATTTCCTGCGGAGGGACTTGAACTTCATTAAAGAGGTAACATATTTTTATTGCACTTGAGTGTCAAGATTCTACTCACCATGTCCTCTGTTGTTTTTACCTCATCAGGTCCGAGTTTAAGGGGTAAAATAGGCATATATTCTTGGCACATAGGTTTTATCACCCGTTACACTTTTTTTGTTTCCTTATTATTTTGTTTTCTTTCTGAAAACAGATGGGTCTTAAATGGCATACATTTAGCACAATTAGGTGCTTATCACAGGTTATATCTGAAGGAACGATATGATATAGTAGTGAAAACGTTTTTTTGTATTCGGACATCATAGAAGTCATAAGAATGTGGTACTGATTGTAAATTGTTTCAACTCTTGACTGCCTGATTAATTTTGGTTCTCTCCCATTTTCCAATTGGGCCAGATACTCAAAATTTAGTGTTTAGTTTGATTGATCATTTTCATTTTTTTTTTTTTTTCTTTTCTTTATAAATGCTAATTCGACAGCATCTAGATGAAGAAGAAGGTAAAAGAATGAAGATTATAGTAGAAAAAGCAGATTGAATGTCAGTAGGACATGTGAGTTATTATCAGTGCTGCCGTGATAATCACTGACTGAAATTAGATCTAGATCTATGTTAAATATCATAGTGGTCAGTGAGATCTGTGAGGGATGAGTGAAGATTACCATTCTGCTTCATAACAAGCTTTTTAGGGTGACTACAAAGTTCAGAGATGGAAGAAATGGGCATGATCATTTTCACAGTTTATCGGCACTTTCAAATTCCATCTCAAAATCAATGCTTCAACATGTTTCTTCTTTGCTTGAAATGTTTTGTCGCATTAGTTCAATTCAGAGTTGTGTTTGAAAATAACAATAGACTTACATGAAACAATTTAAGTAAGGAACCTCCAGGAGTATATAAATTGATTGTAGCCTTGCAAGCCCTGACTTATTTTGAAGAGGTGTGGAAGTCTTACTTGATATTTACTGAGATGTTGAAAAATAGCTTGGGAGCAGATACTGAAGCCATGCTGATAAATCAGAGCAACAGGTTTAGTCTAGCATTGAATATGTTCTTTATGTTTGTAACTTTCAGCGTGAAGCTGTCCTGAAAAAAGAGCTGGGAAGAGTGAAGATCCCAACAAGAGAGTACACCTTTGACACTCGCATTTGGTTCCCCCAAAACTGGATCGTGAGAAAGTGGATTTCTGGTATGAGGTCAGAGGTCATACCGACCGTCATTCGAGATGATGAGCCTAAACGTGACTACTCGGAAACTAAAGTGAGTGCCTAATTGTGCATTTTATTCCACTGTATATATAAATATTCTTATGTATGTCTATTTGTACATAGGTATGTGTATCCATGTATGTAGGTATGTGTGGATAGATGAATGGATGGATGGATGGATGGATGGATGGATAGATGGATGGATGGATGGGTGGGTGTGTGGAGTGATGGATGAATGGATAGATGGATGGGTGGGTGTGTGGATGGATGGATGGATGGATGGATGGATGGATAGATGAATGGGTGAGTGTGTGGATGGATGGATGAATTGAGGGGTGGTGGGTGTGTGGATGGATGGGTGGGTGTGTGGATGGATGGGTGGGTGTGTGGATGGATGGGTTGGATAAACGGGGATGGACAGATAGATGGATGGATGGATGAAAAAAAATCTGGTCAACAATAAGTCATTGCCTCCTTTTTCTTTTCATCCTATCTCTTCATCAGGTGACCAACTTCTCTGTTCAGAAGGTGACTCAACGAACCACCAGCACTCGCTATCCATTTTGGAGATGGTGGAACTTCCTGCACCGAGCCTGGTCAAAGACTTGGAACTTGATGTACATATTTGGGGTGGGTGACGTGTAGCATGCAAAATTTTCATTGCCATCATCGTATTTGTTGTTTTTTTCTAAGGATGTCTTGAAGTAGAAAATAATAGTAACATAATCATGCAATGTCTGCTTCTTGACATTAGATTTTTTAAATTCTTATAGGTATAGAACTTGGTTTTAATAAATAACAGAAGTTTAATTACTGTTGTATAGATCATTATCATCATTCTCTTGTAGATTTTTCATCCTTTGGGTCACCTATGACTGATGACAACGAATCTCCTCCACTTCTCCCGGCTCTCTGCTTTCCTCAGTGAGTCCCAGCAGGTCCATGGCTGTCCATTCTGGGATGTTGTCCTCCCATCTCTTCTTCTGTCGGCCTCTCCTTCTTCTCTCTCTCTCTCTCTCTCTCTCTCTCTGATT
>JBCAUA010101907.1:5537-23773 GCA_038406235.1 Peronia verruculata
CCCCCTTCCTCAAAGCAAATTTTCCTACTTTTTTGTGAAAACAGTTTGACATCCCTGGTATTCAATATTCACACAAATCAACGCCCATGCTTTACATGGGGCCATTACACTAGCAGAATGTCAAATTATCAATATTTGTTGAGAAATGTAAATTCTTGATTCTGGTTTGAAACTTAAGTGCATAACACAGTTTGTGTGAAACCAGGGGCCATTTCTTTCTTTCTTTCTTTCTTTCTATCTTTCTATTTCTTTCTCTCTTTTGTTCTTTCCTTTCTATCTTTCTTTCCTTCCTTTTTTTGTCTTTTTTCTTTCTTTCCTTCCTTTTTTCTGTCTTTCTTTCTGTCTTTGCTATGAAATTATGTAGGATTTCTTCTTTTGAAAACATGACTCATAAATGAATCAAGGCATTTTATTGGTATCAAAATGCAAAGTTGTTGTGTAACCATAAATGTTTTTTGTCTATCGAGATTTTGAAGAAAACCACACTCAACTCAGTTTAACCAGTTTCGAGACGGAGGTGGATCAAAAAGTAATGCGATTATGTATTACAATAACTATGGACTGTCAATCATTTCAAACAATTATTTGAAACATTTTCAACAAGAAATCAACCTTCAGTTTAGTCACCCACGACAATTGATTGATCTGCACCACCATTTTATCTAGGACAGAAATCCGTTTTGGAAAAATTCCATATCACCCTGCCTCACCCACATTCGGATTTCATTCATGACTTCATTGAGGTCGTTGAATCTCTTGTATTCCCGTGAATATTGTCCTTCATGGATGGGAAAGGATAAAAGTCTAATTGAGCGAGGCCAGGACTGTGTGGAGGATGAGAGACCCCAGATCAACCCGTTACTTTTTGATCCACCCTGGTAGATTGTGGCTGATATGAATATATTATATATATATTTTTTTTCGAAGTGTCTATCTGGGCCTAGTATTGCAATGAGGAAGCATAGGAAAATAAAAAAGTTGCACCACAAAGCAAAGGCGAAACAATTTTGTGTTGGCTCGCACATGGGAATGTCTGCTCTCGGTTGAGGGTGGGGGGGATGGGTTTGGTGTAGCCTCCCCTCCCGACTAACTGGATAAAATAACTGTTTTTCGCACGAACAGAGAGCAAAGAGGTGCGTCAACAGGCCCAGATAGACCCTAGGGTCTAGCTGCACCAGTAGGCCCAAATAGCCGGCGCCTATTTTTTTTTTCCTAATTTCATATGCCACACTGCAAATAGGAATACATATCTTGCTTTGAGAATGGCAATTTTATCATCTTGTGAGGAACCCTGTGCAAATTCTATAGTGCCCTTTTCTCTGTTCCAGGTCGCAGGTAGAAAAGGCTTCCCCCATGTAATATACGCCCGTATATGGCGGTGGCCAGATCTACACAAAAATGAATTGAAGCATGTCAAGTTTTGCCAGTTTGCATTTGATCTGAAACAAGACAGTGTCTGCATCAATCCCTATCACTATGAGCGTGTGGTATCACCAGGGATAGGTATGATCTTATTACTTGTTCGTTACCCTGAGTAAGCTCTTCAGTATTCATCAATAAAGCATGTTAAAAAGAAATAAGTCAACAGTTTGCAGTCATCATTTTGTAATTACCATCACAAATAATGGAAAAGAAAAAGATGGAAGAAAGAAAGGAAAGTAAAGGAGTATAACTTTTCCAACACCATTAAAAAAGAAAGAAATGAATAATTTTACCAATCATGAATTTAAGTAGCTGAAATAAATTGTAGTGTAACAGCCTGACTTTAACATCAGATCATATGCGCTGACTGGGGATTCGGGTTTTTTTTATCATATGGAGAACAGTGTCTAAAATCACAGCTAACCCTTTCAGGCCTGGCTATGTCAGTTGATATGATATGCAGGTTTCGTACGATCCTTGAAAGTCCTAGAAAGTGCTTGAATTTTGAGAACAAAATTAAAGGCCTTGAATTTGAAAATTGTTGGCAAAGTCCTGGAAAAATCCATATGTTTTTGCGTGGCTGCTCAGTTTCGTTCAATGACCAATCGTTAGAACAGGGCTTTTTTTTTTCATTTTTCCGCCCTCCAAATGTGCCTGACAGTCACTCCGTATTTTACATTTGCCGTAACTTCATTTCCAGTCAAGCCGGATGTCGATAATTTTTCTTTGTTTCATTCACTGCGGATCTAGCCTAGTCTAGGCCCGCAGGTCCAATGCAATTCGACGGCGCCAGTTTTAGTCATAATTCTGATGGATATCGTGGGGAATTAGATCAAATTAATTGCACTTGGGCGAAAAAAATGAACTTTTTGATGGTCAGAAACGTTTTGCTGGCTGCCGATGTTTCGATACATTTGCTGAACGAAGAAAGCGAAAACAAAAGTATGAATGTCTTGTGCGCATGCCTGGAGGAAAGATAGAAATGGACATTGGGCCACAGCAACGTCGACTCGTGTTGGAATCTTAAATCGCGTTTACACACTCAAAGTGAAAGATCTAGACTCACCAATGAGTTCAGCGGTCTTATGCTATTTGTTAACTGTAAAAGGCTATCACTTGACAATTCCGTCATGAGTAGCTATACGAAAAGAAAGAGAAAATGGTCTAGGTCTAGTTAGTAGGCCTACTGACTGAGATATCATCAAGATCTTCAGCTCAGCATTAACCTAAGTGGAGATCTATGGGGATGCAGATCTAAGTCTAGATCTGTTGTAGATCTAGTGAGAGAAAGAAGTGGATCTAGAGCGAGTAAATCTAAGAGAGCTTTCATTCATAGAAATAATAAGATTGCGCCATCATCCAGTCATCTTGTAATGTTCTTAACCCTACGTAGATCTAGATTAATAGATCTACTTATTAGTATTAGTATTACACAAGCTTTTTGCTAAATCTAGATCTACACACACACAAAAAAAAAAAAAAGAGACAAAAAAAAAAAAGTAGTTTGATGCAGGTGAGCAAGTAACAAATTGAATTAGATCTAGATTCTGTTGTAGTGAGATTTAATGAATTGTAAAGTGTAAAAGCCAGCTGCATTTGAATAAGAGTTCACCAAAACTTTTCTATACCCGAAGTACTAGTTAATAAAAAGACGAGTTAGATTTAGACAGATGCTATTTCCAAAGTTAGTTTTCTCATGTAGATCTGTGCATGTCAGACTATAGTCATTCTTAATGTATAGAGATTGTGACAGTACAGGTGTATTTGAATTGTATTCCCAATGCAAGTGCTGCATCACAGTACTGTACCCATACAGTTACACGCACATTAGAAAAAAAAATATTGATTAAAAATAAATAACTATACACAGCTACATGCCTTTTAAATGAAAATTTTACATCCCAACTTGAATCTTCAGTTATATTCACCTGTTAAAGAGTAATTGTAAGATGCTTCTTTTTTTTTTTTTTTTTACAATAATTAGGCACTCAGTTAGCTGAATGGGTTTGGCTCTATACCAGACTCCCATCTAACCTGTTAATTACGTGTACTTTTGTGTTGTGCAGAGTGAGTTTCAGCATCAGTAAGAGCACATCTAATCCAGTGTGAAATCTGCAATACCCTCTATTGTTCGTGCATAAGCCTACGCAGCAAATATTATTACACACTCATAAACATCTGTGCGCGTTTGAAGTCCTTAAAAACAGTTGTAAAGTCCTTGAATGTTAAGGCATCCAAGAAGTGTGAACTGCGTAATGAAGCCACAGGAAAGAGAATCCCACTTTATTGTAATTGACTAGAACTTCAGCAATGGAAATTTTATACATTTTCCAGGCAGAATTCAAAACTTCACAGACTTCATTCTCAGATAAGAGAAATGTTTCTCCCATCTTCCATGACTTGATCAATTAAATAGTGAAATTAACATTTTTGTTGCCTTTTCATACAGATAGTATGTACCCCCCTTCTCTTGTTTCCATTTTCAAAGCAAGCAAAACAACTCTAGCTTGGTTGTTGGCTCCATGATTCACTTTCATGTTTTCCAGATTTTCATGAAAAAGAAAAAAAAAAAAAATGACTGAAAGGGAAGTGACTTGGTTTGCCATTTTATGTCAGAAAAATTACTGTTTAGTAAATCATCCTTGTTTTTTGTTGTTGCTGTTGTTTATTTTTTGGTTTTTTTTTTTTGTTTTTTGTTGCATTTTTGTTTCGCTTTGCTATCTTTATTTTCATTGTTCTTGTTTTTTTGTTTGTTTTTTCCTGTTTTTTCATTTTACAGATGCACTTGAACAATCTATGTATTTATGTCTTTGTAAAGCACATAATGTTGCCAACATAGTGAAATCAGCCATATATGAAAATTGGGTTGTTGGAAGATTCTGAAAAATTCACTATATCATGAAAAAGTTATTTTGTTACAGTGATAATTTTAACATTTTTTTTTTTTTTTTTATGCTTCATATGTTTGAGATAATGAAAGCAAAAGTAATTTTTTCTTTCTTTAGACAATGCTTGTCTTGTATCCTTTGTACTTGGCAAAGGGGATAGCCTAGCTGGCTGAACAGGTAGCTCATTAATATCTTTGATGCCTGCAGTCATGACACATGACAACCTCCGCAGGGGCCCGGGGTTTATAAGTAGCTTCTCTGCTCCCACTTGCAGGCGGTGTATGCCCGCTATTGGTGGGGTGTCTCCCATGGAGTACCATCCTTGACATTCCAGGGCGGACATCCCTTCTTTCTCTCTTTGCTCCTGTCTTCTGTCCCTCTCTCTTTCCTTTCTTTTTCTTGACATGTAAACGTATCTTACCATGTTTGACACAATATAGCGGTGATCGTGGTGATGTGTCGTTAAACCCCAAGCACAAACAAACAAACAACACATAACATAACCTCAGTGAGACTAATGTAATCCGTTGACTATAGTACAGGTACTTGGCAAGACCATGTAATGAGGCATAGCCTGAAGATTCTATCTTAAAATAAGGAGATTACAAGAACTGTATATCTCACTGGAAAAAAAAAAATTAACACAACAATAGTGTTCAACATTATTGAGAAATCTTTGCTAAAGCCTCAGGGTTTGTTTTGTCTCTTCCAGTCTGAGTCAGGAGGCACAGTGCTGAGTACCAACTGGGACGAGGTCGGATCCAAAAAGGTGGAAGTTAAGCCGCCCGATGGCATGGAATTCAAGAAATGGGAAACGTAATCTATGTATATAATAAATGCTTTACATTACATACATGAATCATGCTATGAAAGACTGATTATACCATCACTCTTTGTGTGTATGTATGTGTGTGTGTGTTTTTTCATAGTAATTTTGTCACAGCTCTCATACACTTTTCAGTAACTTAAGAATGATAAAGAAATCAATTATTGTTTAGCAGGTTTGAATATATAATTTCATAATTTGATATTTACATAGACATATCATGGGTAAATATACAGAAGTACAAATTCCAGCGTTATATGGAGGCAGTAAATCATCCCTTTGATTATGTGATAGTGTATTTGAAATACATGAAATTCTTTTTTCAGATATCAATCATGTGACCAAAATTCTTGACTGAATCATATTTTTCAAACTTTGGACTCAAATTTGTGTGAAACTGTAGAGAAAAATCATTCGGTGATAGTCCGGTCTTCTTCATTTATTGTAATATATTTGTTTAGAATATGTTTGAAATATCAGCATCAATCACATGTTTAGCATTAGTTAAAAGAAAAAAAAAATTTAAAAAAACAACAACAAATACTTAATTGCAGCTATCAGAAATGAATGAAGAGTAATTAGATCTGTTAGAACTGTCCATTAGTTGAGTTTTTTTTTTCTTTTTTCTGGTTATGGAAGTGTAAGAATGTTTATTTGTTGATCAAGATAGGTTATGTTACAAATAAAGTTTTTGGTCCATGAATACCATTATGAAATTACTAGAGGGATAAGATCTGTTTCTTTGCAGAATTTTAGAATCAGTTCACCACTCCTTGACACGTTTTGGTGGACCTATTATTAACAAAGTAATCATCATTTCATCTGACCCACATTTCATGTTTTGCAAGTATGATCATTCAATATTTCATTTACTTGGAATTACCCTGGAAATGCTTGGGTGACTCTTGTCCAGTTATTTGATGAATAAATAGGTTGTATTTACAAAACAAAAAAAAAAGTCATTTGATGATTTTTTTAAAAAAAAATTGTTTTGTTGTTGTGTTATTTTAATGTTATTTATTCATGTTTATTTTATTTCTTTTTTCTTTTTTTTTTTTTAAAGTTTTTTTTTTTTTTCATTTGTATCATATTTGTTTTCCTGGCGCTGGTTCTTTCATATTATTGCAATAGGAGGAGGTAAACTTCGGCAGAAAGTTACCAGAAAGAAGTGTAGTGAGATCTATATCTTTGCATATCATGGAAATTTTAAAACATCTGGAATGATTAAAAAAATTAAGTGGACATGGGGAACATAACAAGAAGCAATATCAAGTTGTTGCAAGGTGGTGTGACAGACTGGGGAGGATACAAGGTGGTTTGACAGACTGGGTATACAAGGTGATGTGACAGATGGGGGATACCAGGTGGTCTGACAGATGGGGGATACAAGGTGGTGTGACAGACTGGGGATACAAGGTGGTGTGACAGACTGAGGATACAAGATGGTGTGACAGACTGGGGATACAAGGTGGTGTGACAGATGGGGGATACAAGGTGGTGTGATAGACAGGGGATACAAGATGGTGTGACAGACTGGGGATGGACAGGATCAGGAATGGTCTTCATTCAAAAAGTTTACAGGGAAATGGCAGTAGGAAAATGAAAAGATAATAACCATGCTCAGGCTTAAACCAAAAATTGCCATTTGAAACTACCAGTGCCATTGTTTCCATAATGGTAGAGATTCGTGTTCAGTGCGTGGTGATATAATCTTGATAGTAATATATGATGAGTGTTTGTAACGGACTTCTGTATATCTGTAAACTGGGACACTGTTGAAAATGCATAAAATGATCAAGTCTTTGAGCACATCTTGACACGTTTAGGTTTAATGCACCTAAGTCTTTGGGAACAGTTCGGTCGAATCATGTGTGTCCTTTATAACCAGTAAAACCACCATGAGGAGGTTTTTCCCTCTGTAACCAGCAGGATCATGAATCCATCATTAAATCATCATTACAGTTACATGATCCATCACTGAATGGGTTGTATGGAGAGAAACGTATTACTGCGGGTGTGTTGATTTTTCTATTATACATTCGTATGCAGGATTGAAATGCCTCAAAATTGTGACAAGGATTTACACAGCATTAGCTGAAAAAAAAAAAAACTATTCTCTATGGTCAGGATACTCTTTACAAAGAATATTAATTGCTGTTCAGTTCATGACAGCTACACTTTTTCATGTATATTTCCCTATTAATACCACAAGAGGTCACAAAGTGCAGCAACAGATGAGAAAGACGTCATCATTGCTTCAGTAGGCACAATGTCCTAGAGATAATCCAGGAAAGGTCACATTTTCTCAAAAGAAAGAAAGAAATGCGGCCTTAACTGTCTATAATGGCAGTTCAATTCATTTGAGTTTTCACAAATCCTAATACATGTATTTCAAAACAGCAAGCTGCTGAAGTAAGATACAAGTTCAAACAATCATATCTTTGCTGCATCAAAGATCACAATGGAAAGGTTTCACCCGATTTAGAAATGGTCACATTATTTATAACAGAAATGGAAAAAATAGCTTGATAATTTCAGTCTGTTATAGAGGTTCAATTATGTATTGTTATTCCTATTAATGGATGGACTCAGTCGTCTTCTCAAAGTAATTTAAACCATCATTAACTACTTACTAATTTAGTTCCACTCGCACTACATGAAAAAGAAAAAAAAAATTCACAACACCATAAAATACAAAGAATTGTACATGGTCACAAAAGGCGTGTATTTATTCTCATACTCAATTCACAAAAATTCACAGATTGAAATGCGTAACTGTCCCAGTTTTCAAGCAGTACATGAACAATAACCAGACTATTATCTACAATATTGAAGTGAAAGACTTCACCGTCACGTAAAGCTGTATGTTGGTAAAATCATAGAGTTCACACAAAAGAGAAAGACAAACGTAAATATGCATATACATGAAAATACATGCCTTTTCTTTTTCAAATCTGCCTGAGAAAATCTCATTAAATTTTATGGGATGCATATAGTTTAAAAAAAAAATAAAAAGCTACAAGTTCTGCTTAGGCATAAGAAATTGTTGACAGCAGTGAGAGTTTAATGAGTCACTTCTTTTGGCATAAAAATAGATGGAGAAATTTATCATCAGTTTCTATTTTGACAGTCTCTGGCAAGGAAGTTTGGACTTCGATGGTATTTAATATTTATTTCTAAAAATACTTGTTTAATTTGGACTTTTAAAGCAACTTCACTGGGCTGGAGTTTCAAGAGTTCAAAGTCGCATATTTCAGACAATGACATCATTATATGTAATGATAACTACAATGTAATAATGACCTGCTCATTGTTATATATTCACATGAATAATTAAACACTAGTCTACATGCACTGTAAACTTACAACTGGGCCCTATTTGAAAATATTTCTTTTTAATACATACATTTGCCTTCAAATTTTCTTTTTACATGAGTCACATGATTCAACTGAAACAAAAATAAATGACAAACAAAATTATGCTGCATGCATCAGTGTCATCTGAATGAAATCGCAATTTCCTTTAACCATATCATTTTGGTTTCACATCAAGAGAAGTGGAATTGGTTTCATTAAAGTTTCATCTTTCCTGCTGTCATGACAGGTCAAAGTACATGATTGCAGTGCATGTACATGCTTCAGCCAAATTATTCCACTGATCACGAGTAAGATAAAAAAGGATCACATAAAGGAAGTGATATGTTTGTTCACAAAATCTGTATATGTTACAATATCATCTAGACATACATAGAAATATTCTGATAATGCTCATGAACATAAATTTTAATTATGGGATATAATTCTTGATAAATTCAATCTCATGAGACTGTGGCTTCAGAAAGAATGTACCATTACAATGATGTCATTTGGCACATCTGAGAAATTGTTTGTCAGTAACAAAGTCAAGGATGATATCAGTCTATTTCTTTTTTTTTATTATCAGTGAGATATATCACAGTGCATCTGTAGTTCTGTAAAGAAATGATATCAATACCAGCCTCATCATTTGGCAATATTGACTGCCTGCTGTTCAGCTCCAGTCCATTTTACTGAGATATACAATAATCACGCATCTCATTTTCCAGATAACCTGCACATTAAGTCCACAACTCCTCAAAACATTCAAGAGGAAATTATTTATATAGGTTGTCAGAAAACTGGTGAATATTTTATTTACTTTTAATTTCCTGACCTGACTGACTAGATACCTATTTTACATGTATTTTATTTTCATGAATGAAAAAATAAAATTTCAAAGCTAAGAAATTTTCTAATAAATAAGCTACACTTGTGTGATTACTTTTACTATGGGAAGTTTTCATGAATACATACATTCTGTCCACAGATGTTTCAATTTGTCTCATTGTCTGAGTCCCTAAAACATTTTTGCCTGCATGAAATACCTTCACTATACAATATCTCAAAGCTATGATCATTGATTACAGTATGCTGTATTTCTATGTTCTCTCAGTGAAAACATTTCAATATCCCAATTTTTCCATTATCACTATTATGCCCTTCACATGATGTTATATGTTGATCTTTGACAAGAACTATGGCTGCGAAAAATCAGCATTTTCAGAGAAGTTTTGATAGAATAAACTGAGCGAGCCTGAGGAAAGACGAATAAAACCTGATTGCTCAATATCATTACAGACAAAATCCAAACTTCTGCTAATTTAGGCTCTTATTTTCCATTCTTCATCTCCTACTGTCTCATTGTCTTTGTCTTTCCTTTTTATCTATTTTTTTTTTTTTAGCAAATACAACTTAGTACTCACACAGATATCATTATATAATGTACAATAATGTAAATCTTTCATCTTTTGCCACTTCCTATACAATCTGACATCCAATATATACATATTCTTCGATTTGTCTTTTGTAACCCATAACTGATACACATATTCAACCATGCTAGACACCATATAGACATAACTGCGTGATGCACGATAAAATTGCAATACAAACAGACAAACCCCTCTCCCATTCTAGAACACAAAAAAAAATGAAGACAAATGTATGACCAAAGTTCATAGACCAGAGTACTATTTACCCTCAGTCCCTCATAATATGTCTAAGCTTGATCAGTGGAGACTGATGGACATTTTATGTAATGAAGACTGAGACATGAACGAATGTTGTCCTGTGCCATTTTAGCCATAACCTCACCCGTTTCATAAACAAACTTCATAAGCACTTATACCACACATTATTAGACTACATATTGTATTTTTTTTAAAAAGTAATATTTCTCGTTAGAAAAATGGTTGCTTCAAATGAATATAACAAATTTTTTTAAAGTTTCCTTTTTAACAAATTGCACTGTTCAGAACCATAAAAAAGTGAATGCCTTTTAGTCATGATTAGAATAACTCCATACATGTATTAAATACTTCCAGCATATTTTGGCTCTTTTTCTATTAAAAATTCCTCAGCTCTGTCCAGTGAAATGTCCAACCCACCACTTTTGATGATGCTGTGATGTAGTTAGCGCCTGCTTCCATTTATTTAACATATAATGCCCAGCACAATGCAACATTAAAAAACAAGTAAATATTAATTTAAATACCTGTGGCCAACACACCATACTTTACTCACCCCCCATGACATCTACCAGAGCTTCCATATGAGATAACACAATGATGCAACTGTAACATCATCGACTAAATTTCTTCCATAACTGCAGTTTAATCAGCATACTATCATTCCAAAGCATCTATAATGCTACATGACTCATTATGCAAGAAAATGATAAAAAGCTCCCCAGATTTTGTTCTCATTAATTTATTTTCTCAGTTTTTACTCCATGGACTGCTGTAGTGTACCACTTCACAACTTAAAAAAACTTACATAACTGATGCAGATGGGGCATCTCATGCTCGTAATATAGCAATGCAACCGGACTTCCCCAGCTCCAGATGAGTCTGTGTTTAGCTGGGTGGTAACTACAACTTATGGCAAAACATATTATGTAACAATCCTTACAACCATGGCTTCATAGTGATCAACCTATGGGTTTGAGTTTTTACCATCTGTGACCCTGAGTTAATTCGTGGAGTTGTGAAATAATATTATTTATATCTTATGTAAGTGTAGGTTGTTTACATAACATGATCTATATGGGACTTGGTTTCGAAAAAAAAAAAAAAAATCAATGTTCCTGAAGTCTGACACCAGTGTCTCCCTGTGATGACACATGGGAAATGTTAAGTATCATTCTCAAAGTCCTTCACACTCACAGCCATGATAGCAGTTTGATTATGGCTGATAGCCAGGTATACAGTTGTCAATCAACCTGTGAAGCAAACACTTGCCTCAGATCTGTAACTCTAAAGCATGGTGTAGACAATGTCTGAGAAGTTCTAGGTTTACGCTCCAGCTGAATCTGTCCTGGATCTTTTAGTCTTCATAATGAGCTTGTCATTTGTTCAATATTATACATTGTAACACCATAGAGATCTTCGAACTCACTGTTCTATGATCATTTCATACAGCATGGATTTTCACTGTAAATTGATTGATACAACAGTAGCACTCTGCACTGTATGGGTAAAAGTGGAGTAAATCTCTGTGTATTTCATTTGAAAAGCTCCGATATTTTCTGCTTACAAACTGATGTTGGTTACCATGTGGCCAAGTGCCTCTCCAAAGCGAGATTCAAAACATTCATTTTTATGAGATATCATCTCACAGTTTTCCATAGCTGTTGTTTAGCAGTAATGGAATGGTAGGTCTCAGTTATTCTTCAGTTACCGCATTTTGGACTATATCCTTCATTCTTCAACTGCGTCATTCAGAAGTGATGAAGAGACACACTTCACTCATTCCAACTTTCCATACGAGAAATTTTATCAAATGTCATTTTATTATCTTTCAGAGCTGTTGTTTTACCCAGCAGCTATCCTAGTAGACAGGATGAAGTTTAAGTATGGTCTTTGGAATAGAGTTGTGTCTGTGTTCAATGAGAGACTTCAATACAGAGTTGGTTGTGCTTATATTTAACTGGAGTCATCAGTATATCGTGCCTGTCTCAAAGCACTTGCTGACGGATGTCTGACCACTCGGTAGCCCGAGGAACCAGAGCTTCTGTTTCTACTGCCGGACCTTCCCCCATAGCCACTGGACGAGGGGCTGGACCCTCCACTTGTAGCTGCTACTCTGGCAGCTCTGATCATCTCGATGTCTTCTCCTCTCTCCTGGGCAAGGGAGCTGGACACCTGTGGGGAGAAATGCTAGATAGAATAACTCTGAATTGTGTAACTACATCAAAGTATCAATAAGAAAGAATAAGAGTATATCTGAGTATGTTATGTCTGAAATGAACCTTCTTACAGTAAACATACTATAATCAAGCGCTCACAATATCCATCCAATAATCCTTTATTGTATATATATACATTATATATATATATATATATTATAATCATGGCCTATACTGTACCGATAGTTGAGTGAGATTTCTCTCTAAGTTTAAGTGTCTGCTTTGTTTCAAATATGATATAAGTTTATGTACTTTTGACAAAATCTATAATTGTATGACATGCCAAATATTGTCTATTAATTTGCCTGTCAACCATCCATCCATTCATCCATCCATCGATCCATCCATCCATCCATTCATCCATTCATCCATCCATCCATCCATCCATCCATCCATCCATCCATCCATGTATTTCCCTCCCAGCCTCCATCGATTCATCCATCACAAACCTGAGAACTGTTAGTATCCCTGGTTCGGCGACCCCGCCTGGGCAAAGAGCGGCGGTTGCCAAGGGTAACGGTATCTGTTTGGTCCATGGCCTCATGGCTGTCCTGCCGAGGTTGCCTGGCGTAATGAGAGATCAGCCTGGACATCAGGGCGTTGTGACTTGGCCAGTGTATCTGAGGTTCCTCGTCCTCGTCTGGCGGAAGCTCCACGCCGTCACTGTCATAGTTAGCAAATGTAGCGGCTGCGGATGGACATACAATTAACATTATTCTATTTCATCACGATCTGGAATAGCGCAACAATTGAACTCCAACGCAGCCTCATTGCACCAAAATTTATTGTGTTTGAATAAAAATCCCTTTGTTCGGTCTGTCCATTGTGATTTCACCAGTCACTGTAAAATGGTCGCCACTACCATGGTAACCAGAACTGCAAACAAACATTCCCAAATGCGTGTTCTTGTTGTTGTTGTTGTTTTTATTGTTGTTGCTGTTGTTTTTTAGTTCTCTCTCTCTCTCTCTCCCTGTGCGTGTGTGCGTGTGTGTGTGTGTGTGTGTGTGTGTGTGTGTGCGTGCGTGTGCGTGCGTGTGTATAGTATGTATGTCACATTTTATATCTGCAGAGTACAGGTAGGATTAACTCGGCTTTTAAATTTGTGCCAACTTTGGTCAGAAGACAAATCTGGCAGGAAATGTTGGGAGTTTTTGGAACGGAACCGTCTTTCTATTAAAAAATACTCCCCCTTTTCCCTCTACCCCCTGGCCTTCTCCACCCTCAACCCTGCCCCACGCCCACCCCGTCCTTTTCTCCATGTCTATGTGTTTTCCAAGTGCAGCCTTTCGAAGCAGAATCGCAAACGGTTGCATGTTGTATTCTTAGGAAAGATGCTTAACAGTTAACACACAATTTTTCTCAGCCCACCCATCTGGAAAACGGGTACCTGATGTATATCGGGGGAAGTACAGTGACGGGGGACTGCAGCGATGCGATCTGAAATGACCAACCCAAGTTCCCCTCTTGGGGGTCAAGGGATGGTACTTATACTTTTTTAATATTTTTTTTTTATTGCAATCGCTCTTGTCACGTTGTTGACATGGAAAAGCGCGGAGTTTAGAGGTGATTGTGTAGGCCTTGAGTCAAGGGTATGAAATGGGGAGGGGGGGGGGGGGGCATAGGGTTTAACAAAACTTGATAGGCCCAGGACTTGTTCAGCAGGCTAATCTTGGGCACACGCCAGTGCTGACCAATACAGAGTTCAAGGTGTGGGCAAAATATACCGATACTGAAAGAGGCATGGGATAGCTCTGATCCGATTAAAGCTTAGGTCGTCAAGTGGTGCCGCTATACCATCAATGTTGACCGTGTGGGTGTGCTTGTGTGTATGTATCTGTGTGTGTGTATGAGAGAGAGAGAGAGAGAGAGAGAGAGAGAGAGGAGATGAAGACAGAAAGAATAAAAATTAAAAAATCAGAGCAATAGTTTTAGTAACACTGATGTTTTTTCTTTTTTTTTTTTTTTTGTAGATACAATATTATGTGAACCGGAGATCCTGCGGAGACACATAAATAATAATAAGGCCTAGATAGAAAGATGGAATAACATACTGACAGACAAAACAGACACGCAGACAAACGATGGGCGGTACAACCAACAGAAAGACATACACAGACATATAGACAGATAGAGAGATGGAGATATACAGACCTAGATAGACAAACACACAGAGAGACGGACAAACCGGCACAGTCAAACAGATCAAGTTCACACGAGATTGTTTCAACAGAAGATTAGGCCAAGGGTCCGCTTGGTTAAACCCAATAATTGTATTTCTCCCGTATGCAGTTTACAATACTGATTACCACAGTTCAAGAACAGCAGATATGTTACAGGGCTATAGAAGCAAAGAAAACTAACAGTGATCAAAACAAGAGCTTGTAGTTACTGACAATAGATATCCATAGATACAGGCCGCCGTTTAGAAGAATTTTATGTGAAGTGTGTTAATGTTTTCAGAGCGTTCTGCACGAATCAATAAAACGATTTTGCCAATACGCTGACCCGTTTCTGAACGTCAAGCCTTATTTTCATTTTTAAAAAAGTTATAATATTTTTTTAAAAAATCTTATGTACTCACCATTAATTCACTATATTATGTTTCTCAATTCTGGCTGTCATACCATACAGAGATCAAATCTTAGGGAACATCGATTTTGTTTTCCTTCAGTTTGTGAGTACATCTACATTGTGTTCAAATCAATTTGGGCAAAGAAATTCACATACAAATAATAATGATGAATTGCTCTGCCCATTTCGGCCTCCATACCACACAGATATAGTAATTATTTAACAAAGCAGAGAGAGAGAGAGAGAGAGAGAGAGAGAGAGAGAGAGAGAGAGAGAGAGAGAGAGAGAGAGAGAGAGAGAGAGAGAGCCTTAATTGACATCCATTCCTACCTTCTCCTGCCGATCTTTCGAGAAAGTCAGTATCACAGTCGCCGTAGTTAGTCAACTGACTGTCGATCAACCTCTGCCGTTCTCTCTGCTCTTCCATGTCCAAATACATCAGCTGATGGGCACTGACTGGCTCCTTCAGCTCGGGGTCAGCCTTGCCTCGGACTTCTCCTAGAGAGCTCATGTCGGACAGGAAAGAGCCCTCATTCTGGGCCTCGAACTCGCACGATTGGAACAGTTCGTTATCATCTTCTGAGGCCACTTGTGTAAACTGTGTCTCGTGATCCTTCATCTGTTGGTTGATGGTGAACAGTTTCTTGATATCATTGCTTTTTCTGGAGGCTTTGAACTCGTCGTAGAGTTTCTGCAGTTCTGTGCCGTGTTCGCACACGTTGACGAATCTGGCATTGATTTTGGCTTTCTGGTCTTGAACGATTTGATGGACCATTGCTGTCAGAGCTTCTTGTCGTTTCTCCAGTAAAAGACGGTACTCGATGAAAGTTTCTTTAATTTCACTTTTCAGGCGACGCTCGAGAACATCGAGTCTTTTGGAGGCGTTAGCGAGGGAGTCACTTCTGGCTTTCATTTTGGCCAAGATGTCTGTGCTCTGTTTCTCGATCTGACTGAACTGGGTGGAGTTCTCGTTGAGAGCTTCAGATACGTCTATAATAACGTGACCATCAGATTCTTTGTGGTCGAGGACGGTACAGTCTCTGCAAACTGGAGCCAGGCATTTCTTACAGAAAAAGTTCAAAGGTTGGCGTTCGTGTTTCGAGCAAGCGTTATGAGACTTGGCAACTGCCTGGGACAGAAAATCCATCATCTGTACAACTCGATGGTCATTGGGTAGCTCTCTGATTTTGTTCCTGCCCAGGAAAATTTCCACACGGCATGTGGGACATTTGAGGGTTCCATCTAAACTCTCGTCTGCCCAGACAAGTGTCCGTCTCGCAGGGGGCTGAGCGTGGTCAAAGATCTGGGTCAGACAGGGCAAGCAGAAGGTGTGGTTACAAGGCAGGGATTTGGGAGCCCTCGATGTCTGGTCAAACTTCTCGTGGCAAACCTGACAACGAAGAAATTGCTCCTCAAAGAAGCTCTCGTCCACTATAAGGCTGCGCCCTGTGTCTGAGCTACTGTTGGAGGCAGCAGCCATCAGAGCAGCCATGCCCCCTGTGGCTCCACCACTGGCTCCACCACCTCCACCACCACCACTGCCCAGAGGGGTAGCTGAACCGTCTGTGCTGGACATCCTGGGGAAATTTAAAACAGTGAAATGAAATAGAACAATATAATAAATAGTATATGAATTAAAGGGAAAAGTGCATAAACCGTGAGAATGATAATAAATACACCCATCAGTCTTGCTGATAGTATCATTGTCAACCAGGTTCATCGTTCTGAACAACTGATTAACATCATCATCCTTCTCCCATTTCTCTTTCTCTCTCTGTCTCTCTCTCTCTCTCTCTCTCTCGCTGGCTCTCTGTCTTTGTCTTTTCATTTTCTACTCTCTCGTCCTCACTAATCCTCTCATCTTTCCGTTTCATGCTTTCCCTGCAATGATCACTGTTATCGGTCGAAATTTTCACCTTCTTCTAACACACTGCTACAGTGTAAGAACACGAGTAGGCCTATTCATTGCCATCAAAATATCAAAATAAAATTCCAGCATCCCCCGCCACTCCTCTCCAAACCTTACTCAATAATAGTAGTAATATTAATAATAAAATACAATGAGCTGAGAGACAAGCAAAGCCAATTAAAACAGCACTATAAAAAAAGTATAAAATACATCTAATCTAAGCTGGCATTTTGAAGCAAGTAAAGGAACAAAGAAAAAGAAGAAGAGAAGAGATTTAAGAGAAAAACAAAAATTAGCAAACTCTTATAAAGAAGGAAACGGATTAGTCAAGCGGCTTTATGATCTTAACTTCTAACTGGCCCTGTGCAGTGTGCCTGAAACTGACGAAAATAATGCTGATCTCCAATCTATTTTTGCATGGCACCGCACAAGATAAGTTTCGTAACGAATGTAATTGGACTGCCCCATAAATCTGTCTCTATTATCTGCAACACGCTAATAAATGCTGCATTATGTCCTCTCTGAAGACAAGGCACGTAAACAAGGAAGTTGATAGGTCAAGAATGTTCGAATCTCATTTGTCAGAAACTAATGTGCACCTGATCTGTATGTCTGTGTGTTTATTCACGTGTCTGACTGTCTTTCCGCCCTTTGTTTTTTTTTCCCTGCCATTTCGTGTTCTAAGTAAAATTGAAGTTCTGTGGTTGACTACTTTTTTTTTTTTTTTGCTTTCAATTGTTTTCAAAGTCATCTATACTAAAGTAAACGTTCCTGCTTCTGAAAGATGTATACAAACAAACAAACACACACACAGATACACATTCTTAATATAAACATTTCATCTGCTGTGATGTTTCAGGCCTCTCTAGATTGTTTATTTTTAGATGGCACGGCTTTAAGAAAGGCACTGCCTGACGTCAGACTGCCTTATGACGTAGGTCTATATTTCTCTCTCTCTCTCTCTCTCTCTCTCTCTGATGGCCCAAGAAGCAGCTACTTTATGTTTTTAATGACTGATGACGTGTTATGTTTCTATAAATAAATTTTCATCTCGTGACTGTGTGAGCTTAGTGTCGGTTTTCCACTATATAATCGGATATTTTAATTGATTTTGCGTGTCCTTGTTCTCCAGGTAGATAGTCAGGTAGGCAAGTAGGAAGGCAGATAGGTATGTGTGGACGAGTGCATGTACACATGTAGCTATGTATGTACGTACGTCCATCCGTCCGTATCTACGAATGTACATATGTATGTATGTATGTAGGCCTATGTATGTATATATGTATGTATGCATGTATGTATGTATGTATGTATGTATGTATGTATGTATGTATGTATGTATGTATGTATGTATGT
>JBCAUA010101939.1:0-10233 GCA_038406235.1 Peronia verruculata
ACATGTTAGCGTTAGGGTGGACTTGCGCTGGTCGAGGGTCCCAGCAGGTTAAGCCAGCGGGGTTGTTCTATTATTTGCTATTTTCTGAACCTGGGGTAACAAACAAAAAAGCGCCAGCTTTTCTCTACATAAATTAGTATCGGAATTTAACGCGGAAATCTTAACAATCGCCAAAACAATGACTGTGCTCTTCAACTTTGAAGTAATTTGAAAAGAAGGCTGATTGATATGTTGATGAACTGATAGATCTAGATCTATATATTGAGCAAATTGAGTATTTTAATTTTGAGCAAATTGGGCAAAATTTTCTTGCCACTACCAGCTGCAGTGCCCAGTTGGACAAATAAGCCCTAACCTTATTTGCCCAGTTGGACAAATGAGTTCCTAACTTTATTTGCCCAAACAGGCCAAGAAATAGATCTCTATAAAACTTTGTTCCATTTTCTCCAATTTAACTGTAAAGATTTGTCTTTGCAAGCCAACAGTTTATTGTTAGTCATATAATCATAGTGTTTTGAGTTATTGGGCTCAGTGGTCCAAATAGGGGAATAAAAGGGAGTTGATCTGATTAGCTCTTAATTGCAATTTTCATCCACGTCTGTTTCACTCTCAGAAGTTTTCAGAAGACACTTCATTGGTTTTGTGAGCAGAAGAAGTATCTGGATGGATATAATTTTTTTTAACAATATAATATTATCTTATTCGCTGTTGATTGTTGTAGGCCTATGCTTGACACTTGGATTGAAAATCAAGACCTACCTATCAAAGCACTTGATAATGGAAAGACTTCCACAATATGCAACCCATCCCTACCAAGTTTGTTTTCAGTTCAAGGCAAACTTTTTGTAGATAGATCTTACATGTATTTATTTATAATCAACATACATGTATAGATATCAGATGAGATAGCTCTATCTATATTGAGGGAAAGTGTTTACACCAAAAATGTATCAATAGCAACATCCTGCTATCAAAAAAGTGATCTGCAGCAGACAAATTGAGTCTGGATCTAAATCTACAGTATACACAAACGTGTAGATAGACATAATCATGGTATGTGAATCTATGTTCAATGATTTCAAGTTTTAAAATGAATATTGATGTAAATTGCTCCGAAAGATTAATGTACAGTTGATGAAGTCAAATCTTTGCTCTACCAAGCTTTGAGTATTTGCCCACAGAGATTTAAAAAATAGAGGCATGATTGGGAGTTTACAACTTTGCTCACTTCCATGTTTGACATTTAATTTAGATGTAATATTGAATTGAGAGGGAAGACCTGAGATTGAAGTTGTGGGGAATTCCTGTCTTAGTCTTAGTGCAGATTTTTAAAGTGGGGATTTCATTCAGTTCTATGACAGAACTATGGGGATTATGACAGTGTTCCACATTTGTCTAGGCAGGAGTCAAAGCAGCCAGATACATGTACATGTACGCAGTAGGTTCGACAGACGGACAGTTTTGCACTGTATTCAACTTTCAGAAGTGGTGCCAATATGAGGTCTAGGGTACCTAGAACTTTTAGGTCCACCCAACTTGATTTAATTTACTGTTTTTAGAAATTTTTCAAAACAATTTTTCCCATCATTGGTTCCAGAAAGTGAATAGACCTCATTGATATTAAATTCTCAGGAAGCTGTTGAAAGATGATAACAGTGTACTTTAATATAGATAGAGAAATTATTTGTGCAATAATATTCTAACTTCTATTCATCCTTTTATTTTTATTCATTTATTCCTTTTTTTCTTTTGAACAGATTTATCACATTCCCACTGTGGATTACGGCTTAAGATTTCTACCAGCTGATAGGTTTCTGGAGTTTGATATGATCTGTGCTACAAATATACAAAGTGGTGATTGAAAGAGGTGCAACAGACCTAGGGATAATTCATGTTATACTCAGATCTCTTAGTGAGAAATCAGCTTGAGATTTAGTGAAAATGGAAAATGATCTCAGCACCTTTGAAGCAGAGAGTCTGCCTTGGTACCATCCCACCTTGAGCAGACATACTGCTGAAAGTATGTTGATTCAAAATGGACAGGATGGAACATATCTATTGCGACCAAGCTCCAAAGGTACAGGAGAATATGCCCTCTCCGTAAAATGTGAACAAGCTGTCAAGCATTTCAATATTGTTTGGTCTGGGTCAGACATAAAGTTTGGGCAGTGTACCTTCAGTTCTGCTGCTGATTTTGTTGAGCACTTTAGAAATAAGCCTCTGCTATGTGGTGAATCTGGGCAGGTTGTCCTTCTAAAAATTCCATACCCAAGGGATATTAGTGAGCCTGATTTGTATGAATCGGTGACCCTTCATGCAGAGTTTAGCACAGCTGATGATCCACAGATTATAAGCACAGACTTCTCAGTTAACTCAAAAGAAGGGTTCTTAACAAAAATGGGACGTCACTTTAAAACATGGCGGACGCGCTGGTTTGTTCTTCAGCGCAATGAACTTAAGTATTTCAAACAGAAATTCAGCAAAACTCCACTTCGTGTTTTAGACTTGAATGATTGCCAAGAATGCTGTCAAGACTTTTCACAGAAGGACAAAAGTTGTGTGATTCGTTTGGATATGGGTTGGCGCATTTTTTTGCTGTATTCAGTGTCAGAGCAAGATATGCAGGATTGGATCAAGCGTATTAACTGGCGACTCAAGGCCAATCGCACCAGGGGCAGCATCAACTCTGGCAACTCTGATCATTCTTGAGGACATAATTTTGTTATCTACTGTAATGAACTTGTTTGGTTTATCCATCTGTTCAGATCATAATTTAGTGTTATTGATGATCATTTTCATTGTGATTTTTTAAAAGATGAATTAGTTTTATTATAATGCATTGTATTATAGTTAGTTATAGTACGTACCTTATGTTATAAATTTAACAAAAAATGTTCTCTCAAAAGATTTTATCATGAAAAATAGACTTAGTTTAAAAAGTGCATGTTATCTAAGTTTGCACTGAGTTTTAGCCCAAAAATTAAAGAAACCCCTTTTAATTTTAATGCCTTGTTTGTAGCATGGAAGAAGGGTGTAAGAAGAATACAGGTCGTTACTTTTAGAATTGTTGTTACTGCAGTTTGCCATTGCTAGTATTGCTGTTATTATGAGGTATCATCTTTTCATTTCTTCTTTTTTTCCATGATTTTATTGTTTCTATAATATATAATACACTATCTTGTCATAGTTATTGTATCTGTTTGATATATGTAAGAATATGGTGTGGCATCTGTTTTATTATTTGAAATGAAATAATATTGTGGTAGTTTAATTTTCAATTTTAGCTCCTTAGTTTTCTTTTTGTTCTTACAATACCAACAAGGAGTAGAATGCTGGATCCATTGGATGTTGTTGAAAGAACTTTTTAAATTCTATTTTTGATCACGTGTAATACAGTTGTGTCATTAATTGTATGTATTGCAGTTCAGGTGATTTTGATGATAAGAAGAATTCTGAAGTAATTTCAAATGCCTTGTATACAACAGCATTTCTTTCCCTTAAATCTGCTGAAGAAATGTATAGAATAGCAAATAATGATAATACACATGTATAGACTCTGAAAAGTACCAAAGTGCATTCTGATCTTCCACAAGGTCGAACACCAAAGAATTATTTATATGTTGTAAATATTCAAAAAAATTCACTTTCCTCATTCATGTATAAATTATGCATTTATTAATGTGTGTAGCTTTCGTCTTTATAAAGTTTATATATACATCTTTAACACTCAAAATGAATGAATAGGGACATTCTTTCACTTCAGCATACGGTACCAGGTAAAAGGGATTTCTGAATAAAAAAGTGATAGATTTGTCATAAAATATTTGAAGCTAGATCTATGTTTGTTGGTTCTCTTCAGGCAAGGCTTTTATACATGTTGGGTGATTAAACAGAAAATAAGTCTTCCTCCATCACTGTCCCTCCCATTCCCCTCTTTCTTTCGCTCTTTCTCACTGTTTCTTCCTCTATGTGACAGTAATGAGTGTTAGTGAAAGAAATGTTTGAATCACATCGCTATACAATATAAAATATATGCATGTGATAATATAATATATATTTATAAAAACAAATCACATGCTTCATATGATCATTTTGAACAAGTCAAAGTTCATGTCTCTACATGTCAGTAATAAATATTGTAATCTAATATTTCAGTATTTGTCAATACTGTATCCTGCCAGTCTACATGTTCTTTAACTATTTGAAGGCTTTCATGATATATATATATTGCTGGTTAATGCCATGCTCTCCATGGTTTGATATTGTAGAGTGTCATCTCATAACTACTTCAGTTACACTATGACTGGTTGGCACGTTGCATTTAGAACCAACATTTACATGTTCTATCTCCCCCAGATACATTAAAACAAAAACATTCCTCTTCTTTTTTTTTTATTTTTTTAACCATAATTTTGGGGGGAAATACAAGAGGTGCAGTTGGTAATCAACCATATACATTTTGCAAAAGATACAGATATTTGAACAAGTGATGAAATTATTTACATTCGTGAATTTAAATGAGGATAATCTGTGGAAATCAGCATTGAGGTAGATCATAGTTTACTTCATAATAGAAACTCCAGAGGAATAGAATGATCAGATTGTTTTTTGTACTACTGTTTGTAGACATCATCAGCATGATTTTTTTATTTTTTTTTTTTTATTTGTTGAGTACTGGTAATCAAATCCTACTCCTAGCTTTATTCTGATATGTGCTTTCTTATTATTGCCATTTGTTTTGTTCATTCACCGCTTTCCACTTTTCCCTATATTGTGCAGTATTATAATGAATTCATTGTGCAATTACTTTGGTTAAAATGTGTTGTTTGTTTGTTGTTTTATTTTTCTGATTTACCTCATAGTTCATTGATATTGTACCAGCACTGCGGATTCTACCAGTAGGCTACAGCTATGAAACATTGGGACACTGAACACTTCAATACGCTGACAGATTGCATGTTTGTTCTCGAAGAGTGTGTAATCAATTTTTTTTTCAGTGAAATTTTTAAGATTTTGAACATGATTTACATGTATCTTTTATTGTCTAGTAAAGAAGCAAACACCAATGAGATATTAAAACTAAAGAATAGACTGAATCTGGATGGGAAAAAAAAAATGATTTGTTGGATTAGATCTAGAATCCTCTCCTGTGTTTATGTTTCTTCTTTTTTTCCTTTTGCTGCATGGGTTTATGTGATGATAATCAGACAAACTGTTAAATGCAGGCCTATTAAATTTAAGATTTAAGTAGGCCTATTTTCTGGTTTGACCAATTTGTTCAAAAACTGCATTCACACGAGCATTTAATTCCCTCTACATATTGACCTCAAGTTCAGTCACAAAAAAAATGTTTGTTGTAAGTGCTTTTGCCTCAGGAATTTTTTATTTCCTTTTCTTCACAATTGTTGAATGAATATCATCTAATTTAGGTAATATTACCTGAGAAGATAATTATAGACAAGAGTCTGTATTACTTTCACATAATATATGAACACGTGTGTCCACTGTGACGTGACAAACTGAAAATGCTAAAAATAAATAGGATATATATCAGTAGTCAATTATTGATGGGTTCTAAATTAGAAGTGCTGATTATCATGTTTTGTTTGGTCTGCTGATGTCACTGCAGAGAATTTTATTTTTATAACATATTCTTCATGATATCAGATTATCATGCTGATATTTCCAAGACTAGTAAATTTCAACACATTGTGCCAGTAATTGGATAATTACTTTATATTTTTGTCTGTTATACTTTATAATTTTAGATTTTATTTTTTAATGAGGGGAAAAGAAAGGGATGATTTGTGAGAAAGTGAGTAGCGTATCATGAACTTGAGAGTGCATCATAATCCCAAACTTTCTAAGCTTCTCCATGTATAATTTACATACGAACCACGGTAAGATGCTCACTACAATCTTCACTGGACTGGGCATGAAATCATGGAATGCGCCCTCATGCAGTCTCCCCACTTCATTTGTTTCTTGCAAAATTGGTGACTTCTTTGGGGATTTTCAAATTATATTTTATAGTGATTGGTGCTATTTGATTTGTGCAAGATAGTCAAAATCAAATAAAAAGTAATATTATTGTTATGTCTGCTGTTATATGTAGTGCATGCCTTTCTGTCTACACATTTATAAGTACTGGGAAAGAAAGACAGAGCAATGCCAACAAATTTAAATAAATTTTAAAAGAAAAACAAAGACTGTGTTGGAATCTTTATAGCTTTTCCCTTCATTGTATGTGTTTATTTATTTTTATTTTAATATTATTATGGTTTGAATCCTATGCCTTATCAACCATGTTGTTTTTCTTAGCAACAGCACCTCTACCCATTCCACATATTAATACACTCAGAATCAATGTCCCCCTATTGTTGTGGGTGTTTGGGGCGAACACTATTTTATTCAATATTTCCATCTTAATTTCGACCAAAGAATAATCAAAGATAACAAGATACAGATCTTGACCTAAATCAGCTTCATAGCTAATGTTATTTTAGGAGTGGCATTTTATTTATAAGTTTGTGTGTTGTTTGATTCCATCACTACTCCTGAAGTCTTTCGTTGACTATGGATCATATCGTGACAGCGTGAACTGTCCAAATGCTTTGATACCCATCTTTTGTCCTGGATTCAAAGATGACCAGTCCTGCTGTCCGAATCCGAGTGTCTGAGTGCCCAGCTTTGGAAGCTCTCACAACAGTTGAATGGCGGGATTTCCCAGGGCACGGCGGCTGTGAATAATCGTTCCCGGAAAATTCATTTACAGATGGTTGGGTTACCAAGGTCATGTTGTACGGTGTACAGTGCCTATCTCGAGATGTGACCTACACTCTGGGCTAGCGTTAATTTCCGGGAGGTGGACACACAAAATAATGCTATGTCATTGTCATCATATTGAAATGAGGGGACATGTATAGTACTGTGGAGATGAGGGTCTTTATTCTTTGGGTCTAAAAGGACGAAAAAGTATTTATAGTTAATCCTTACGGTGGCAGAAGAAACTGGCATATGCCAGTGGTTTTATATTTTGTCCTTATCGATTCATGTCAAAGAAATGAGTTTGGGTCGAGTAACAGTTGTAGGTCTATACATGTGAGACACTTGTCAACAGCATTAAAACGGGTTAAATTGTGTACGCCGTTTATCAAAGTTCTACTTCTAGCCTGTTGTTAAAATTTCTTGCTCTCTCTCTCTCTCTCTCAAAAAAAAAAAAAAGGTGCAATTTGTTTTCAAGGCGAACTCAGTCCTAAAAATTTTAGAAAATAAACCCACGTATATTTTGATTTTTTTTTTTTTTTTTCTATCCGAATCTGCGGGGAAAAAACAAACAAAAAAAACAAAAACAAAACAGTAAAACAAAAACACACATTTCCCACATTATAAACCTATGTACTATACAGATGTCATAATCAGTCATGTGTGTATGGGATACATGAACATGTAGTTAGAATCACAAAAGCATGTTAATTGTTATATAAATCTGTGGATGAGTGGAAAGTAATCAGTTCCGATATGACAAAGCCGAAAGGGACAGAAGACGAATAACAGGATCAACGGGTATGGATAGTTGCTGTTAGTAGTTTAGTATTAGTGTGCGTTTTGTGTAGGGAAGAGGTTAGGTCCATTCCAGTTGTTAGATCATGGTCAAGCCATGTTTCGTTTTGATAGGTCATGTTTACGAATGGGTTTAAAAAAAAAAAAAACGTATGAAAGGGCTAAAGAAGGGGGGCTGCGAAGGTACAACTTACGTAAAATAAGTAAAGAAGAGAACACGCAGTGTAGACAGGACTCATCAGTTCTTGAGATAGAGTTGGCCGAAAATAATATGCAATACTATATGTCATTTAGAGAAATGTAGATATTTGTTAAAACTCCGTGCTGTTTTAAGTCTTCAAATTTCGACTAGGCATACTCAGCCTCACATCTGTATTTGTTAAGAGAGAGAGAGAGACTCAAAAAGGAACGGGAGGAAGATGGTTACGAAATCGTAAAACTTTTTACGGGAATGATGATGATGACTGTGCTTACGTTTTTGTTGTCTTTTTTCTTTTTAAAACACCAGGGCGTCTACAGTGAGTGTGGGGAATGGAATGCGCAGGCTGTCTGACTGGCTCCATGCCGTGTGTATAGATGGGGATCTAGTCACCGCCTCTTTCTTTGTTACAAGGCCCGTTTCTCGCTTCGAGAGGAATAGGCATGCTGCTTTTGCGTTTTAGGGAAGTGGAGGTGGTTTATGCACGTATTATTATTATGTGGGCTGGATCTGTGCGTGTATTTTATTATTATTATTATTTTAAGCACGATGTGATCCGATGAAAAGGCAGACCTTTTGACAGATGAAATAATATACTGAACGGTTTAATATAAATTATGTTGAAAACGGTTCTAACGATATCCGGGTGGGTTTATCCACACACAATATAATGATTTTTATTGTAATATTGATAGCGATCTCCATCCATTCTTTGATGCCATACACAGGCATATCATACCAAACAAACATACACGTGGACAGGTAAACACAATATTGCAAAGAAAACAGGGCATAAATAAATACGCACATACATAATCTTACGCACATACAAGTATAATACATGTAGCCTACCCTGTCAACGAGATAGAAGGTTGAAAGACAAGCCAACAACGAACACTGTCAAACTGAAAGAATATTAGTGTTAATCAAATGTCTTATCGCGACAGAAAAAGCATCTGTGCTATAAACGTACAAATTCATGTGTACCAATGTCATTATCATAGCATATTTTATTCATTCAACAATTACAAATTTATATTCAGACCACTTTTGAAGTTTCGAGTCCGAACCTAGTTCTGTTTCAAACTCAAAAGCAGTTTACTTTGTTTCTAACAGACAGGGCAGGTGTGAGCAACATGGAGGACCGCGAGCCAGTGTTTAGGCCACCACTCGAACCCCACCTCTCCTTTCCACTCTTTCTCATCTCTTTTTTCCTCGTGTCAGAGTTTTTGTTATTTTACATCAAAAGCCAGTTTGTGAGTAATCCACTTCAGAACGGCAAAGGTCATGTTCAGACTCACTCGTTGCGATAGGATGTTGTTTTGTTGTACACGGTGAAAGTAGAGGCTTGCCCAGTTGTTTTTATGTATTGTATTGTTTTTTGTACTGTCATTGTCAGCCTAGTAGTAGTAGTAGTAGCTGTCGTGAGAGACGTGTTGCCAAACATAAAACTGTTCAAAAGCATAGATAGGCAAAAACCCCGCTGTTCAATGGTATTTGTTTGGCGACAAACCGAAACACTTGGCAGTTCTTTGCGAGATTTTGTCATCTTAAAAATTGTCCATTGTAGATGTATAACGATTTTTTGTATTTGGTCAGTCATTGAGAACATAAGAAACCGTATTCATTTTGTTGCCTATAAATAAAACAAAAATAACACTAACAACAAAATCCACAAACAGACAAACGCATTATAACTTTGGGATTGAAGGGATGGGACTTGTTCAATAGGACAGTCTGATTGATGTACAGCAGTAGGCCTGTGAATACATATGCCTATGAAATTTTAATAAAATAGTATTATTGTGTATGTAAATAAGTATTAAGTATATCTATACAATTGCGTATGTGTGTGACTACAGTTTTTTTTTTTTTTTAATCTGAATTGATTTGAAGCATTGAAGGCTATTATTCGTCTTTGGCGCGGTAAACGGAGTAAAAACTCCATCCCTTTTGCCTTTTACCATCTAGGAAAGGACTAGGGTTGGTCACTAGAACTAGGACTAGGAGCGAGCCATTGTGATCTACGAGAGGGATAAGCTAGCTCTGTACCCCGCCACTCTTCCCTTGTTAAAGGGAAATACGGATTTTATTATAACTGTGACAGAAAGATTTCAGTTTGCTGTTGCGACACATTTGTTCCTGTTCGATATTTCGTATTAGTCTTGTTTATAGCCCACGTAGCGAAACTCGAAGTAAAATAGCACAATGCTTGATGAAGATCCTGTTATATAATCTTGCCATGAACTAACTGACGTCATTGCTTCTCGAGTGGTAGCTAATTGTATAGGATACAAGCCAGTGGCTGACCCCAGATCCAGCGGAACACGAAGATAATTATGTACATACACGGTATATTCATTCTAAAGGTGCGTTTACATGGAACGGTTTGCGGCGACGGAGCGATAACGGAAAAATGCCGTTGTCAATCGCTACTCTATATTTCACATGTAACTGTTTACATGGGACGG
>JBCAUA010101950.1:0-10233 GCA_038406235.1 Peronia verruculata
CTATCTATCTATCTATCTATCTATCTATCTATCTATCTATCTATCTATCTATCTATCTATCTGTCTGTCTTCTGTCTCTGTGGGTGCATTATATTCATCAATACCTGTGTCATCTATTTGTCGGTCGGTCAGTGTCCTTGTCTTACCTATTCTATTTTGTTTTAAAAGTGTATCGAAAAGATCAAATTGTATAACGTATGTAACATTAATCACCATATTTTGCAACCCATAAAAAGAGCTGGCCCTTGTCCATGTTGGCGGGACAACGTTGGCGACAAACTTGAGATGTCATCATGTGTTATAGTTAGCTGGTGATGTCAGCCTGAGTCAATTTGAATAGTATTGCAAACTCATTTGAAAGTTTGACCAGCTCTACGTTGCCAACATTTGACTCGTATGTCTGGCTACCTGTCTGTCTGTCTGTCTGTCTATCTGTCTGTCTGTCTGTCTATCTGTCTGTCTGTCTGTATCTCTGTCTGTATCTCTGTATGTCTGGCTGGCTGGCTGTCTGCTTGTCTGTCTGTCTGTTTGCCTGGCTGCCTGGCTGTCTGTCTGTCTGTCTATCTGTCTCTCTATCTGTCTATCTTTCTGGCTGCCTGTCTCTCTCTGTCTATCTGTCTGTCCGGCTACCTGTCTGTCTGTCTGTTTGTTTGCTTGTCTGTCTATCTATCTATCTGTCTATCTGTCTGTCTATCTGTCTGTCTGTCTGGTCTGTCCAGAGGAGAAATGTCCATCTGTCTGTATTCCTGTTTCATTGTCTTCGTCATTGTTTTTCTCTCTCTCTCTCCTTCTTTCGCTCTTTCTCTCTCCTCTTGCCATTCCCTCACCTTCTGTCTCATACCTTCTTTCTATTCTCTCTCTTTCTTTCCTTGCAATATTTCCATGCATAGATGTTAAGTAAGTAAAATGATAAATTATGTAAAATGTGACATCTCCTTTTCTTGATCCCTACCTATAAATTTTTCTGTTGCCTCTTTTTTTTTTTTTTCCTCCCATCAATAATGTGTCTTTTTATTCATCTTGTTGTTGTTTTATGTTGTTGTTGATGACGTTGTTTTGTTTTGTTTTTCATGAATGTTTCAGGCTAAATTGTAAATACTAACTTGATATCTCAAAAAAAAAAAAAAAAGAAGAAGAAAAAATGAACATGGAAAAAAAAAAAAAAAGGAGCTACGGATTAAAGTTAGAAAAAAAAAAAGGTGGGGCGATGGAGGCGCTCTTGCTTGCAGTGTCTTTTACTCTAAATCGATGTTTGTGAAAGTAAAAACCGCAGTAGAATAGCCAGTTTTAGGGTTAAACACTTTCTCAGGGTCTAAGAGGGTTAAGTCCAACCAATACTCGCTGAGCCACTCCATCCCTCTTTCTGTCTCCCGATTTTGACATTTCTCTCATTCCTTTTCTCCCAGCAATATGAATATAAGTAATAACAATCATGCTATAACTTGTATCGTTGTCTCATGAGTCACCATGATGGTCATAATATTTATGATCCAGAGATTTTATAAAGCGATTAGAGAAGTATTGCTTTACAGGATGACTAAGAGTCTAACACTGCGAGGTCAGAAATTGTTTGCCAGTAATCTTTGTTAGGTCCCTGACTGATCTTAGGTGTTAAATCTATAAAATAAGAGCTATCAGGGGGAGTGGCACTTATCGTATGGTCCAATAAAGTCGGAATAGGCAGGCATTTAAAATTCAAATCAAATTACAGACGTGGGCAACTGATACCCAACTGTGTTATAGGCTTCTCTTTATTTTGATTTCAATTTACAGAGTTGTTTTCATTTATTTTTTTAATGGCGAACTATCATTCATTTTGTCCGCCATCACTTTCGTGCGGGACACATGATGCGTTCAGAACACGCTTTCCTTGAGCAATATTCAGTTTAATGAACCAAATAATTATCAGCATCGAGGTGCGCATATTGGCACCGAAACATTTAAGTCGCAGGACTATATATTTTAAAAACCTCCCAAGCAGGCCGTGGGGACCCAGCTAGTACTCTATAAACCAAACAGAGCCCTTCCTTCTGAGCATAGTATAAACATCCTTTTGTCTCGTTACAACCTGTTGTGATAGACGTTCTTTGAATTCGCTTGTTTGGTCATCTGTCTTGTTTTTGTGGTTTTTATTGAGTAAGAGATGATGATTATGATGGTGATGATGGTGATCAGTTACTCAATTCAAATAGCTCACCTTCACCTATACTTTTACTTTCACTTTCACCTGTAATTCACCTTGATCTGTACCTTCACGTCGACCTGTACCTTTACTTTCACCTTTTAAACCTTCACTTTCACACTCACCTGTATCTTCACCTTTACCCATGCCTTCACCTTCACCTGTATTTCACCTTGAACTGTATCTTCACGTCGACCTGTGCCAGTCCCAACCTTCACTTTCTATTTCTTTCACACCCACCTGTATCTTCACCTTCAACCGTGCCTTCACCTTCACCTTCACCTGTATCTTCACCTTCACCTTTACTTACCTTTACCTTCACCTTTACCTTGAACTATCTCATAGACTGCTCACCCCTTGGGATGCCAGAGATGACCAGATAACCAGCTCCCTCTCTTCCTTTCCCTCTCCCTTCTTTTGCTGTTCCCCGCAAGACTGTCCTGGCAAGCCCTGCAGATCTTGGCTTTTATTCCTCTTTCCATCTACATGTATACTTACTATCCTTACCACCGTCGGTGTAAGTCGACCATAATTATTTCATGAAGTATATCTGGTTGTTGCCGAACTGAGTCATTCTTACTGACATTTCTTTCTTTCTACTTAACAGTATCTGATATCTTTCACTCAAAGAATACTTACCGAGAACTGTCTCTTTCTTCCATTATTGTTTACTCAAGCATTTGTCGGTTGTTGATGAAAATATCTAACACTGGCTCCAGTTCCTGACAAAGGGAGATCGTTTTGCTCGGCCTTATTCCTTTCCTTTCTCAGGCAAAAGAGGTGTGGAACACGCAGCGTAGGGAGGGAAAAAAATCACTTTTTGTAACCTTTGCTTGAAACATACACCATGTACCATGATGTTTGTTTGTTTGTTTGTTTGCTTGTTTGTTTGTTTGTTTGCTTGTTTGTGTAATGGTATAAAGAAACTTCTTTCTTCTTATTGTTATAATTCTTTCAATTATTTGGTGATCAATATTTCAAATGACATGAAGAGAAAAGGGATTTTGTTTCTTCCTTACACTGCGTTCTCAAAACCTCTTATGTCTGACAAGGGGGAAATAGTAGGACTGGACAGAACGATCACCCATTGTGTCAAATCTTCTTTGCACTCAGTTCGGGGATTAGGAATCTATCAAAACTATTTATTATTATCTTCACTACTCTACCAGGTGCGATTTACAGGAGAAGATACGACCAACACAGACCGGGCCATTCGCCTGCTGAGACGTTCCATGTTCACATGGAGGATGGGAGCCCGGGCAGATGTCCCCCACGTCGCCATCATCATCACCGACGGTCGCAGCGACAACATGCTGATGACCAAGTACGAGTCATCAATAGGTAAGCGGTTCTGACTCACTCAATAAGCAAGTCCTCTCCGTGAACAGTCCAGAACACTTTTCAACTGTAAGCGGTTCTGACTCACCCACTAGACTAGTCCGCTACATCAACAGCCCCGAACACTTTTCAACTTTAGGCGGTTCTGACTCACTCAGTAAGCTAGTCCTCTACAACAACAGTCCCGAACACTTTTCGACTGTAAGGGATTTTGACTCACCCACTAACCTAGTCTTCTCCATGAACAGTCCCGAACCCTTTTCAACCCGTTTATCTACAAAAGCGTTATGAGTTTTTTTAAAAAGTCGGTATGGGGAGGTTGGTACTTTTTTGCCCTGTGTACTATTTCGCCCACCTAAGATAAATCTGTCTGTTTTTCAAGGTCTAAAAGTTAGTTTAACCAGTGAAAATATCAACATTTTTTTTTTTTAAATTTCAGTTCAAACAAAGACATCTTTTGATATGTCCCTGGTAAAACTAACTTTTGGGCCTTTAAAAAAGACCAATTTATCTGAGGTAGGCGAGAAAGTACTCAGGGCGAAAAGGTACCAGCCACCACTATTTCACCTAGTCCGGTAGAGCTCAGAAATTCTATCTACACATTTACCGCCAATAGAGCTTACAACATTGAGATTATGAGGTCTAAATCATTTACATCCCACATTGCTATCTTAACTTTAAACAACAGTTCTTTAGCACATAACTTTGGCTATTTAGATTATGCATGAGAAATTTGTAATGACTGAATGCCACCATATAACAATCATAATAGCATATGATCCCAGATCTACCTGTACAATGTTCCATTTACCTCCGTTTCATAAGTGTAATTAATCCTCTGACAAATTTCTACAAGATGAGAATTATATGGGTGAGAACGACCAAACCTTGGTGTTTTTTGAGAGACAAGGGGGAGGGCGATGATTTGACGAATTATTACAGCACGGCCAAAGCACATCAGTCTGTTAATGAAGATAGCCTGAGACAATATTTGTGCTTTGGTGAAATCTTTAATTATTAATTGTTAAACAAGTCACCCGAAAACCTCCACCGCTTGTATTGCACTAGTTTATTGTATCTAATCGACTTAAGAGAGAGAGAGAGAGGGGGGGGGTGAATTCTTTTTCTTTTCTTTTCAAGGAGAGAAGAAGAGACACGGCAGGTGATAAGATGTTACAAGAACTTAATTACCTGTACTGCTGATATTTGACAAGCAAAAAAGATGCTGCCATTCAAAGCTTGATGACTCTCAGAGATGATTGTTATTATTTCTGAAGCTAACTTTAGCCTGTTTGTGAGGCTGTTTTCATTTAGTAATTTGTAAGAGCCACGTTCCGCACGCTGTCTGGTGATAGGTAGAGGAAGAGATTTATGATATTGCAGAAACTGTTGTGGGGGAGACCCAGGAAGATAATTACATATACCTACTTGACAAGGCAGAGGTGTTACTTGAGCTTCACAATCTGCTGCCTGGTTCTCTGCTCTTTTAAGAAAGGGGCGGGGTTATCATTGGGCCAGAAGAAGGGTCTATAAAAAAAAAAAAAAAGGACGGTTAAGTAAGGGTAAGGAACAAGAATGAGTAGATACGATGTTCTACTCTGCACTGGCCAAACAATTAACAGATATAGATAAAATAAATGAACCTGGAATTGTTATGTAAAACTCGTGAGAATTATCACTAGCAAAATGGACAAACTTGTTCTCGGACAGAGATAAGACTTGCAAAGCTCCCCAAAGTTTAGACTGCTATTGCTGAAGCGATGTATAAAAAAAAAAAAAAAATAGCAAATAAATAAAAGAAAAAAATAAAAAAAGAAAAGAAAATTACGGATCTGATAAGACTGAAGGTTTGGGAAATGTTTGTTAATATTTTACATTTTTACAATTTCAGTGTACACATTTACAATGAACAATATAACTCAATTCCTGTAGAGCATTTCAATAAAATAGTGTGCGTATCTGTCAGGGATTGTGGAATTGTAGTTAGAAGAGAGAGCATCTGCGGTTCTTTTATTAAAGATTCTGTACCGTTGAGGATTAGTCCAATTTGCCCCAAATCTTCCGCCATGTTTAGTCATCCAGCGAGCATCCCCAGCCAGCCTTCATCTCCGCTTGGTGCTGGAGTCTCGTTAGTTGTACTTTGACCCCTTTGAGGTACGCTATTACCTTTTCCAGTAAGCAATTAACAGGTGGTTGTTGCCAGTCGGGCGGCATCTCGAGGTGATCAGGCAGCTAATTTAAACAGAAAACATAGCAGCAACCACCTCATCAATCCGGCTAAAAGCTGCTGAACGATGGATTTGTTTAGATTCCTCTTTACACCTCATAAAGAACTATTGACTTTTAGCGGGTGGAAGTCCTTACAGGACAGACGCACGCTAGAAACGTTTGTTAATTCTTGGAGACTAGGAGAAAGAGGTTACAGAAAGATACACAAACATACTTTATAAATAAATTGTGTTCTCTCTGTGTGCCCGTCGTACACGGCACATTGCCAGAACAGTTTTTATTCTTTAACGCGAGAGCTTTGGCTGAAAAACATCATTACAGCGAAACTGTCCCTCATTTCAAGGTGCTCAGAGACATAAAATATGACAATTAAGTCAAATTCAAAATATTTACAACTCTAATCATTTTATAAAATAGAGAAAGACTGTCCAACCGGCAACTAACACAACAATTAAGAAAAAAAGTTTTGAAAAAAGCAAATAACACTTCTTGATGTTAAATATATCACACCCCTTTACTTACCAGTACAGACGTCCGAACTGCTGAGCTATTGTATTCAAGATTTCATTTTACTCAATTCTTCTGATTTGTCAGTCTGTTTTTTTAACGTCTTTGCTTTGACCATCTTTCTGATTCAAATGGTCTATACTCTTGCTCTGATATTACATAAAATGAAAATTATATCGATTGCATGAGGGAATATGTAGTTAGTATATATATATATAAGTGTAAACATAGATTGTGAATTTACGAAAAGAAATTACTTTTGCACATTTGAATTAACCACATGAAAATCAATTCATTGGGCTAATGTGATTTGTTGATTGTGACTCCACAGCCCGATCACACGGCATCAACATCTTCGCCATTGGTATCGGCAGCAAGGTTAACAGGGCAGATCTGAGTGTCTTTGCCAGTAGGCCGACTAGCGACTATGTGTTTTACGTGGATAGTTACAACTTCCTGGATGCTATCAAGGAGAAGTTGGCCATCAGGACCTGTCTCAGTAAGTTGTCGGGTATTTAAGCCATTGACAGCAATTCAAGTCATATGGGTCTAATTTAAGATAAGCCAGATTTGAAAGAAAATTTGACTTCTAAACTAACTTTGCTCTTTTACTTTCAGAGAATTTTAATTATTTCAAGTTCCATCTTGTTTGCTAATGGCTTTACATATTTGCCACTCGAAGACGTTTGACGACCTAATTTTCTTCTTGCTGTTGACCTTATGCTATTACATTCACTAAATTTGATATTATTTGAAAAACGAAAGACGAAACTAACTGATACGTCATTTCATTTTTATCTCAAGTCTCAAACGCTTCTAAGGCCTTCAAGGCAGACATTTTGTTCATTGGGTGACATAGAAGTAATAAGTGTCATGCTGTTTGCAAGTCTGCCGAGTTAAATAATACTTTGCTCTTTGATCATTCTTGTAGAATTTTATATTTACCTGTCAAGTGCAGGTCTTCCAAACCTCTTTGTTCTTTAGTTCGTTTTGCTTTGTAGTTTGCGTACTTTGTAAAATCTTATTATCTTGATATACAAATCAACTAATGCAACTAGTGACATCACAATTTTATTGTGTCGTAAATCCATATCAATGAAATTTATTTCACTGTCTTATTTATATTTATCTACTGATTGGTACAGAAATAAAAAGCAACCAGTAAGAGCCAAATCAAAATTTCTTTCTGTCAATTAACGACTTCTAATTACCATATCAGCTGAACCACAGGGGGGTTACTAGCATTGTTTGCTAATGAACCATTTTAATTATAAGTATCACAGGATTTCTGGCTGGTCTTCTAGTACATTACCGTAATGATAGAGTCTAGTTCTGCAGAAAAAGTCTCAAACAACAAGATTTCTCTTTCTTCTTTTCACAGTTACCACCATGACCCCGCCCACGACGACAACGACAACCACCACCACTACCACCACTCCCACCACCACTACCACCACTCCCACCACCACCACACCGACAACAACTACCACCACCACGACGCCGACGACGACCACCACAACCACCACGACGACAACAACCACGACACCAACCACAACCAGTAAGTAAACCCGCTCCTCATTCTTTACTGTGTTAAATAAAGCAACACGCTGGAGATAGCCAGGAGGTCGACGACAGCTGAGGACAAGCGCAGGTGAAGGACGACATCAGCGTCCCACAGCCCGCCTACTTCAAAGATACCCATGCCATGGCGCCAATCAATTCTCGGATGGCCAGCTCTAGGATTGGCCTACACAGCCATCCGAGGCCGAGCCGTCAGCAGTTTCCTTCTCACTGACCCTTGAACCCAAGAAACCAGTCATCATCCTTGTTACTGTCTATTCTATCCGTTTCATTGTTTGATTGTCTGTATATATGTGCCATGTTAAAGGAGCTTATTATTATTATACTGGAGAGCGGACTCAGGACCTCGCCTTGACGCCATTTTCATGGAGGCGTTGCTATTTTGCTATGTTTGGCATCCTTAACGGCCAACGGAGTTAGTCTCTATTCTGATCTACTAACTGAATCTTTTCTTGTAAACAAACAGATTCAATTTTTTTTTTTTTTTTTAAATTGAGAGCTACAACAAAGACAGAATACAACAGACCTTGCAATCATGCGATAATGATGGTGTGAATTTCCTTCATTCGCGAATATTCATGAACACGTGAAAAGCATTTAGGTGTCTTTCCTTCATGGGCATGGCTCCACACTCAGCATATGTGACGTCATCAGTCTGGTCTCCAGTTTAAATAGAATAAGCTTCTTAGCCACAGTGTAAAGATTTCGATAACCAGCCAGAGCGGATCTGCCTGATCTTTCTATCTTCCAGTTTCTATGTTTAGTAATTTCTCTTGTAATTAAGTCTCAGGTTTGATGTGGAAGTAGGTTGTAAATAATTATTAGTCATAGATAAATTGTTATGTGAAGATAGAGCAAATAATAATACAATGATAATAATATTAATAATAGATATGGAGATAATAACAGTAGACTGATTAGAGCCCATTACTACACGAGGATACGCGTACAATAAAAGCCATCTAATTCATTATTAATAACGATAGCCTGGCTTAGCTGGACACAAACAGCAGTGGTAAAAGCAGAACTGGTTGTAATGGTGTTGGAATGTCATTTTCTATTACTCACATTAATTTATTTTTATGGTCACAATTTTATGGATCATTGTTACGTAGTCCTACCACAAAAAGTTTGTTATAATTTTCTATAATTCACCACAGAGTACAACCACTTTTTTGTTCACAGAAGAGATAGGGCTCTAGGTTTGAAATGTAAGAGTGCGAATGTTTATGTTGTTCTATGACTATCATCTTGCAGCCACTACTACCACTCCCAGCACCACTACTACCACCACGCCCATGCCTACAACCACCAGCTGGATTGACGTCGTCAAGAGAAGTAAGTAGATACATATCTTACATAATTATGTTGTTGTTATGGTGGTTATTTCTGTTGTTGTTGTTGCTTTTATGTTGTTGTTGTTGTTTTTATTTTTGTTGTTGTCGTTGTTGTTACTGCTGTTGTTGTTCTTCGTCGTCTTCTTCTTCTTCTTCTTCTTCTTCTTCTTCTTCTTGTGCTATTGTGTCGTTTTGACATCGAAGGTATCAAATTATCTGTCTGTTTACATTTGTTTTCCTTACCATCTGCCAACTGTTCTTGTTGTTGTTGTAGTTGTTGTGGTCATTATTCTTGTCGATGTGTTGACATCAGTGAGCTATCAGTGTCTCGTATATAACTTTTCTCTGCACCACATGACACTTGTTGTTGTTGTTGTTGTTGTGACATCCATACTGTCAGGTAAACAATGATTCATCCACTCCATTTTTGCCTCACCATTTGATATCGCACTTTCATTCTAAAACAGAAACCCATACCTTCCTGAACATTTGCCCGCCCCCCTCCCTTCCTCCTCCTTTCCTTCCATTTTTTACTCTCTCTCTCTCTCTCCCTTGGCTCTCCTCTTATCCTTACTCTTAGTTTTACTTCTCCTCCATCGTCTAAATGAGTAGATATGTACGAAAAGCCTCTGCCCTCTGTTCAAGACCATCAATATTTTGACAGGCACTAAAGATTCCTCAACACCTGATTGCAGTTTGGCATTTTCACGATGTCCCGTGAGCGAAGCAGTTGCCGATAATTATGTTCTTTACCTTCTACCCCTACCTTCCACGATTAAACCGTTTGGTTTCAAGGGGGTTATAATTAATAGAGATCTCTTAAGAATGCTAAGATCTTAAACCTGATATCCGCAAACATTATCTGAGCCAAATTGAAGATCTTAGATTGGAAAGTACTTAACTTCGTTCTAAGAGAGCATTTATCTCGAATTAAAAGTAAACATTTTTTTTTTTTTAATTTCTAAGATCATTTGATACTTTTGTTCAGGGGTTCTCCTCAGCCTTTGGGCAGCCTTGGCCTGGCGCGCGCGGGGGGGGGGGGGGGTCCTTTAACCCTTC
>JBCAUA010101961.1:0-10232 GCA_038406235.1 Peronia verruculata
AGATAGATAGATAGATAGATAGATAGATAGATAGATAGATAGATAGATAGATAGATAGATAGATAGATAGATGTAAACAGGAGATAGAATGAAAGACAGAGAAGAGACAGAGGGTGACAGAAGAAACTCTATGGAATAGCTTACCTGGATGCTGTCCCAGGGGGAAGTGGTTCACATAATTTCTTGATCCACACTGCACATTTCTGTCGTTCTGGAATGAATAGGAAGTCAAAGGGGAAGACAGTAAGCCAATGTACTTTTGTTCCGTACTGAAAAAAACTCAAATACACAAAAACTCTTGCTGATTTTTTTTTTTTCAACATTTTTTTTTTTTTTTTTATCATAATTAAGCTATGAGACTAAAGCAATGTATTGATATTGTGTTTGGCGCAATGCAGCAGTCATCCTGCTCATGTGATATTCAATAAATATCCAACGGCTAGAAACAAATGTTATTTCGCCGGAAGCCTCACAGAGACCTGAAAACTCTGAGCTTGTAAGATATCAGCATATCAGCCTATGTAAATGATGACATATTACAGTCTCAAAGTCTTATGACGATAGACAGAATATTGTTGGCCACAAATGCATCTTTTTGCATCACAATTTACATCACAGTTATCAAAATGAACAGACCTGTTCTCGGAGAACTCCTTGTCAAACAAATGATTACACAGGGATAAAAGACTGACTGACGCTTCAATAAATAAACAAAAGACAATTGAACAATAATTTCTAAAAAAGATGAATGAAAGATGGCGATGAATGGAGATTAGTTATGGGGCTTGGCGGCAGCAAATAAGCAAAGATATTCGCTCGGCCAGAGCAAAGCATGGAGATGAACAGCACAGACGGATAACACTCACCAGTTTTGTGAGGTAGCTTGAGAACGAAAGGTTTCATGTCGGCCAAGTGTTTGTCGAACTCCCGGTCCAGCTGGAAGACCAGGTCGCTCTCGCTCTCCATTACTTCGGGTTCCAAGTCAAGTTGCTTGCAGGTGCTTTGCTCACAGTCAGTGTCAGAGGAGTGCGCGTGTTGCCACAGTGACGTGTCTCTGTTGGAATCTGACGGTGGGAGATCTTCAGGGCAGTCAGACGTTCCCTCTATCGAAACACCCTGTCCCTTGTGACAGACCTGCTGTTGGGAAACAACATGACGTGATGAATTGCCGGGTATATAAACATTATAACTACGCTCCTCGCTCACCAACGACATGAATTCATCTAACGTGTGTAATTCAGAGATAGAACTCTCATTATAAGCTTCCCCATGTCCTTGCTGTACATTCCGTGAGAGAGTAATGGGTTTGTCTGCATCAGAGTTTGGATAATCACAAATTTCGCCTCCACTTTTTACACTTGCCTTTACAATGTCGTTCTCCTCACAGCTGACTTTTCCCGGATATAGAAACGTTTGCTTTTGTTGATTAATCCACTTCCTCAGTTCTGTCAGGGACTGTAACGCGTGTTCCAGTTGGTTAGGGTCCTTCTCAATTGCCATTTCAAACTGACTTTCAAGCAAGTGAAAATTCTCATTTTCCCCTATAGCATTAGCGCTTTGTCTGCTTTGCTTTTCAAGATTACCGTGCCCAGAATTTGATGAAAAATGTTTTGAGTTCGACTCAAAGGTACCAGAAAAACCACGCTTTCTATTTTTAATTTTCATGTCCGACCGTCTTTGAATTTTTGGTATATCAAGTCTGCGAACAGACAAGTTTCCTTTGAGATAGGACTTTTCATTTTCAGATTCATTCCACCGCTTTCGTCCCCTCTTGCTGGAGTGAGACTGATACAAAACATCTGCTTTGCCATGTTGGCCCGATGAGACCGGGTTCCCATGAAACATATGATTTCTGTCCCAGATGTCTTTATTTAAAGAGGCCTTACTCCGTCTCAACTGTTGCCGTAAGGCCTGGGACAATTTATGCAGGTCGTCTCTGACAGTTCCAAGTTCAGGAGTCGGCTGTGAGTTCAGGGCTTTTCTGGAGGTCTCCAATTTCTGAAGTATCTTCAACAGTTGGTCTGAGCTAAAACCCCTGCTCTGCCTCCGATGTTTGTGCGCGTTGCCCGCGAGTAGCCTAACTATGTTCAAAACGTCTAGCAAACCTGCTGAACTGGCCTCTGAGTGTGTTGATTCTGACAAGGAACTTGGCGAAAAGGACCGGAAAGGATGGCGTCCCTCTGTCTCAGAACCTTTATACATGTTGTGTTCCCAAGGCACAGAAGAACTGAACAAGTGTGTGTTGCTGATCGACTCGGAGGGGCTAACTGGACCGTGGGTGTTGCGCCGCACATGTCCCAAAGAGGAACGAGAATTTGAATGGCACAGTCTGGTCAAGATGTTATTGTGGTGGTGGTCCGAGGTTGACAAGAGCGGGGAATCTGTTTTGTCATCATTGTGGATTCCATTGGGGAGATAGGATGATGCAGTAGATGACGAGAAATCAGCCTCATAAGCCCCACAGTTAATACACGACGGCACGCCACAGTCCTTGATAGACGGCAGCGATTCACTCTCTTCTCGGGCGTCTTGTAGAGGAACTCCGCCGGTATTTTTAACTTTCAAATGGTCACAAAAACACGGTCGAAAATTAAGTTCGGCTGCTTCAGTACTCCCGTTAACGCCTCCGATGCCAGACTTAACTAAAGAACTTCTTCCCTCTACTCTGTTATTGTCTAAAAAATCCATAGACTTTGATCGAACGATACCCGTCTCTTCATCGACCTTGTTCAATCCATGAGATGCTGTGCCAAGTAACAGTGGACACGATGAGTACAAAAACGCTGGCCTTGTCGGTGATTGGTTCATGGATTTGCTGGGTAGGTTGTCTGATGGATTAACTTTTGTCGCTGTGTGATCTAATATCGTGCCCAGATCCTTGTTCTGTTTCGATGGGTGGCGAGATTTACATGTACCACGATCACATTCTGTGGTGTAGTTCATCTGCTGACAGGACTGGCACATCTGTGGCCCAAACGTGCTGTTGTGGCGGGCTACACTATGTGGTGAATGCAACTCCTGTATTGAGCTTTCCTGCCATTCTCTAGCATCAGAATTTACGCAATGGGACAAACTATCAATCGGCATATAGTTCACCGCATTTGTCTGCTGAGGTAGAGCTCGCTGTTTCACATCGAAATCTGACGCTGATTGCAAATGTAACGTCGCCGGATCTGTTTCAGCAAGAAAGCTGTTGCCACAAGTTAAGGGAGGACATTGGAAGAGCTGATTAGTACTATTCATTGCTGTTGAACTCACGGTAGTGTTCGTAGAGGAGATGACTCCTGGCCAACTTACAGAATTTTTAACATTATATCCATTATAATGGGCAAAGGTTGAAGAGAGAGCTGGGTGGGCCACACCCGAGAACACAGCCGGGATGCTATGGCTACTCACATCAATCTGGCACACTTCAAGAGGAAGATTTGGGAGTCTTGCAGACTCTCCACAATTCACAGATGCACTGGTCGTGAAAACTGTAAACGGGCAATCAACAGGCATAGCAGCTGCTGTTGTCGCCAAAATGTTCCGTTCTACGACAGGGGAGTTCATACCAACGTCAGTTATGGACCACATGGCAGAGTCAGAGTGCGTTGAAGCTATTGGAGGTGCCAATGTTGCAGATGGGACAGGATCAGGTTTCTCATCTTTGCTTACGTCCTGTTTGGAAATGTCAAGAACCAGTGGCGTTTGTGTCATATTGGAGCTACAGAGGATGTCAAACGATGACATTGAAATAAGGTCAGCTATAACTGGCGAAAGGACAGATGGGAGAATGGTGGAACTGACACTCTTTGATAGCACTGGCGTTGGCAGGGGCGGAGATATCGTTGCTATCTGTGAAACTGACGTGGCAGGAGAGACAGACGGATTAGACATTATCATAGATGTAGAGGGATCTATATCACAGGAAGAGATTTGGTGGATATCAGGGATGTGGGTGATAATAGCAGATTTTTCATCTGTTACGTTAGTTCCAGTGGTTTTGTGTTTCGAGCCTCCAGGCACTGGTACATCTGGGAACACTGAGGATAGCGGAGTACAGCTTACCGAAGTTGCTGGTGATTGTACCCCACCAATGTCGCAACTGAATGTCAATTCAGGCACGTTAATCTTTTCCAATGAATTTGTTAATTCAGCGGCTTCGAGGCCTGATACTCGAAAGTCCACATTGTCACCCACAGACTTGATGATATCAGTCTGGACTTTCCCAGACATTTCTTTCACGTTCGAAAATCTCTGATGTGGAACTGTATCAACAGCTGACTCCTCAGCATAAGTCTGTTGATCCAGAATGGCTGGAGGGGATAGAGTCCTTGCATTACTGTCTCCATTCAGCTGTTCCCTTTTATGATTGGCCAGCAGGGTGATGAGAAGTAAATTTAGCTCACTGCTGATATTGAGCTGCGACAGCGAGGAGGCTTTGGGACGATCGGGAACATCTGCACTTGACTCACACCCGTTTGGCCGTAGATCGATGCTGCTTTGGATGCTATTAACACTTAACGTGGGCGAAGGGTTATCACAGATATCAGAAATGCCATTGCTAATTTCATGGCGACCATTCAATGACTTCGAGAGATTCACATCCACCTCACTGTCATCATCAAAGGCTTTGTGATGACTGATCATGGAACTTTCCACATTCTCACTTGATATGGATTGTGATTGTATTTTACCATTCAGGTCAAAATGGCTTTTGGTAGATGTGACTTCTAATGGGTCATGTGACACAGATTCTGAAGTGTCCAAGGAAAAAGTGTTACGGGGGGCACCAAATGTGGAGGATGCTGGTATATCGTAGGCTGTCTCTGAGAAGGAGACTCGAGGGTTTTCAGGTTTAATTTCTTGATGTTTTTTACCAACTTCCGGCTCATCATTTTCCATATTGTCATTGTTTGCCTGGCTGAGACTGGGCACTCGCCCATTGACAAGGATAAGAGGTTCCACGACATCCCGCTGATCTTCCTTTTCATTGTTGTCTGAAAAAGAATCTTCCCAGTCGTAAGTTCCTCTCTCCAAAACAAATGTGACTCTTTTGTCTGAATTTTTCGGGGAGCTAACCGCATCTGCATGGTCAGAGCCTTCATGTCCATTCAAACCTTTTCCGTATTTGCTGTGTTTCAGGATAGGACTAGGTGGACTCCTGTGAAAATCTGGACTAATGGCAGAATCGACGCTACTAAACGAATCCCCTCGGCTTCGAAAAGAGCCGTGTTCTGCATCCGACTGGGATAGTTTAGAACTGGAATATTCATTGGTCACAGATGCAGGAATGCAACTGTCGCTCTTCGTTCTCTGCTTTATAAGTCCGTGAGGTTGCCATTCCTTTCGCCGACGTCCCTCCAGTCCTAGCCGAGTCTGGGCGTTCCTTTCTTGCAGTGTTTTGGCCAGTTTAGCCAGATCACCGTGCTTCCGTGACCAGATCGACATGTTTGGTTACTTTCTATGTCCAGTAACATGCCTTAAATCCTGTACATGCCTGCTTACATCTATAGCAAATAAAAGTTTGTTTGTTTGTTTGTTTTTGCTGTTTAATAAAATACACATACACAGAAAACTCTGCCTAAAGGAACTGGTATCCACTGAAACCAAAACTTTGCCTGTTAAACTTCAATTCAGACAAGAGAAAACAAACTGTTTAAAACTTCAGAAATTTGTTATTTCTTAATGTCACAAACGGAGTATATCGCCACAACCGTAAAAACCTCAAATATATATAAAGTAAATGCTACGCCATTTCAGCCTCAACAACAGATGATTAGACCCCCTTCAATGATAGCGGATAACAACTGACAAAATTAATGCAAACTGAAGTAGAAAAAAAAAGAAAAAACGTTTGCGCTTTGTCTGGCAAAGTTTTCTATTAACAATTTTAGGTTAAAAATTCTTCGCCGGAATACTCCACGTTGGGTGCCTATAACATCCAAATGAATGCAGAAAATGAATGTCTAGTATACAAGCCATCCGCCAGTCACTAAATACTACCTGGCTACACCAACTCACTCAATAAAACAATGAGCTCATAAACGTTTTGCTTAATCTGAAGCAAACAATAGTAACAATTTTCCATATAAAATACATGAGTGGTTACAAAGTATTGAATCTGCTTGCTAGACCGATGAATTGCCGATAACAGAAAGAACAGCCGTAGACTGTCGCATTCTGTGCGTTGTGAAAATGACATGTCGACAATTTGTATAAACTTATATTTACTTGTATAGAATGCTGATCCAATACTGAAACGAAATCTTCTGAATCAGCACTTACTCTCTGACTGACATTTGACAATGTCAAAGGACAAAAGGATGCCACAAATACTCAATGTCTAGAATAACCCAGAAAGTGTGTGTGTGTGTGTGTGTGTGTGTGTTTTTAAAGATTTAAAGACGAATGAACAAGACATTTTGTCCACCAATCTCTCAGATGTAATGCGCTTCAACGCATGAGATATTCCACTTTTACGTGAACTGATAGTGAGTCAGCCGAGCAATCATCGAAGTTCAATCGTTTCACCCTCAGAAATCGAGTGTCTACTGCTTCAATTACTTTCTAATCTTTTAGCTTCAGTCGTACCTCAATGTCCCTTGAGAGATACACCTGATAGAGATACGTTTGATAACAACCCTTCCCACCAATCCGCAACAACAGTAAATGCGGAAATTGATGCCCATAAGGTGAAAATTCAAAGACTTTCGTTTTCAACAAACCGCTCAACTCCAAGTTATCTTATCACGAGGGGATATGGCCCACTGGAACTAAGAGGCTCTAATACAGTCCTCTTAAAGCATATTAAGTTGGTCTTTAATTAAAATTCCATGACACTCTTCAAAACCGCTCTTCAAAGGCACTGCTTCGTTCCAGATAAGGACAATGTGCAGTCCTAAATTACAATGGCACCGAATCCCTACATAAGTCCCAGCTGATTGGCATTGTTTTGCAGCAACATACTTGTATCAATAGGATAGAGCTTTGCTCTTTCAAAGTCAACAAATGTGTATTTCATTACATGACGCTAAACCAGAGGAGCTCCAATGGTCTCAGAGGTGAAGTACTGCATGGAATAGGCGGGAGAATCTGACAGACCAGACCACTGACACGGCTGTGCGGGAAGTGGCAAACAGGCCTGAGAACCACAGAACAAACCGTCACCATTTTAAAGCCAGGTCTTAATATGTCTTGAGATTAAGGTGTCATGCCACTTGTATGACAACCCAACTACAACGGCAGCGTTGTTTATAGCTTTGTCATCAAGAAAAAAAAAAATCTGGAAGTGGGCGGGGTTGTGTGTGTGTGAGGGGGGGGGGAAGAAGTGGGAGTAGCAGGGGGGGGGGGGATTATTTTCTTATCATCCCAGTCCCACTGCGGGTGGATGACCAAGTTCGCTGTGGTTTCCGGGGCACTTCACAAGTGTGCCCTTGGTCATCACCAACACTAAGACTTCTAAAACATCATCCTTCACAACAGAGGTAAGAACATTTCAGGCTCGGCGATCACAAAATGAGAATTTTATTTGAATTTTATAGGCAAATGAAATTTGTCACCCTTGCTGTGGACAACTTGATAATCTATAGCCAATAAAACAAATCTCAACTTCTTCCTCTGGTTGAGACGACAGGGCGCCCGTTCTGCTTATCCATGATCTCCTCGCACTGAACAGGCTTTTTCTTTATGTTTATTTGTTGTAGAAATACAAGTTTGCTGGACGACTGCCCGCCCGGCCTGCCGCTCTAAGTGAGCCCATACAGTTTCAAAGACTTCAAAACTTGCCCAGGAATCGACTGTTTGATTAACAAAGATCAGCATTTTCAAACATGAATATTAAGATTCCTTCGTTGTCTCTGTTATATTATAACATTTTTAACAGTGCTTTTTATTTGCTACATGTAGCACATTGTTCTTCCCTTTTTGCCTTCCCCTCTTTTTCATCCTTTCTCTCCCTCCCTCCCCTTTTCTCTCGTATTTCTCTTGCTCTCTCCGTCATACTAAATAACACGTTGTTCATTCCATTTAAAAATAGGAATAGAAATAAATCTGAATCTCTGAGAAGTTCATTTAAATTAAGCATATTATAATTATCGGAGGGTGACACAGAGTCTAATGACCTGACTTCCAGTTACTAACAGCAGCTCATCAAGAGACAAAAGTGGGCTAGATCACTTCGAGAACAATGCCAGGACTGGTATAACTAAAGGGAGTGCAAATAAAGGAGATTTTTCGCATAAAAACGTGTGAATGACAATATCAATGGCCTAGTTCTTTGCAAAGTACTTTCACACATCTCGCGATAGTGCCAGTTTGATTTTAAATCTTGCTTCCCTGAAAAATAGTAGTAAATGAAACTTACTAGCCTACTCTATTCCTGGCCCCTGTATACTTATATATACAGGACGATGAGAACATGAAGTGAAATATGTCGTTACATAGCAGAAATAAGAACCACAAAGGGTCAATATCAGCGGTGAACTTTCATGAGTGAACGGCTTGGATGGGATGAAAATTGAGATTACACTCTGCCACAGTGATATTACGCGCCAAACGTAACGACAATAAGATTTCAATTCCACAGATGGCTGCATATGACAAGAAACAAAAACATTTAATTTGACTCCATGTGTAATTTGGCAGGTTGACCGTTGCCTTAACGCCGAGTGTGTCCAATCTTGATTCAGTCAGACAGTTGTGATATTGCATGAAAATTTACAATATACCCTTGTTTACACCTCTTCCCTACGGTTCTGTTTCGCCTTGTTTTTCTACCAAGCAATCCACTGACAGTTTATTTACAAGCCAGACTGGTACTGTTAACGTTAACTCCAGCATCAACAATTACAATCCCACGTTTGTCTGACGTTATCGTTCACCGCTGTGACAGGATTGCGGACACCAAACCGACAACCTATATTGCTGAGTGCAAAAGACAATTAAGGCTCTCGAGACCCACGTGTGCAAACCTGAAACGTTCCAAACTTTCACTTTCCCCGTCACTTGAGAGGGTGTTACTTAAGGTCGGAACCATGTAGTCCAACCGCAGACAGAACTCCAAGAAACTGGTAATTCTATTGGCAAAGCTGTTAACGAGGACGGCTGTGCCCTATCAAGCACCCTGCATTAATCAGTTAATGTGTTTGCTCTGTGTCAAGCTAATATACCTTGGGTAACATTACCCCCAGATAGGCGGGCCTCTAGTGGTATTGTAATGTTGACCATTTCTTTCTTCTGGTCACACCATTATACGGCTATCAGCAAATTAACGCTTGCTTCTGAGATGATCTTTGGATCTCATGAATTGTGGGAAAATGTGTCCCCCCCCCCCCCCCCGTCCCTCTCAATCCTAAGTGTATCACTAAAAATGTTCCTCACGAAACGATCAAACGTTGATTCGCTTGCTTATTGCATAATTATAAGTTGATATCTTTAAAAACAAACAAACACACCAAAAAAAAAAAAAAAACACACAGACGCAAATCACACACACACACACACACACACACACATACACACACACACACACAACTTACAAACAAAGAAAGAACCCACAAAATGTACTATTCGGCTTTTGGAGTTTAGCACTAATTCCTTGGACTTCGTTAATGTTTCGCAATGACATATTAGCCGCTGCAACTCAGACTGACTACTGGCCCTGTCATACAACTTCTATTCCCCAACCGCTCGTGGTCGTTTTCAAAAACTTGACATGTGTTTAGTCTCTGGACACAGTGGACAACCAATATTTCCCCCTGTTGGGTTAGTTCTTCCACTTGGTGCCAGAGGACGTAAATACCTCTTCTGAAAGGTCGACACGCTCATCCTACCCCTTCTCAAAGCCAGAATCAATACCAACAGTTTACTTCCTCGACAAGAGCGATTGAACATTTAATGCCTGTCCATTAGAAATACAGATAATTGTACCATATTTTGGGACGGTCTCACGACAAAATGGTCTGTTCTGTTTGCCCTGCTTTCGGGCTAGTTAATAGTCTCAATAAGCCAATTTTAATTGGCCGCCTTGAAGGTTTTCCTTCAATCCGACCCTTGTACTACCATGACTCGACCCTCCAACATGATCTGCTTTCCCTTATCAATGTGGCTGGTAGACGTCGGTCTTTGTCGTTGATAAGTCAGGTTTAAGCCCTAGTATAGGGGTCTCAAACGCGCGGGCCGCATGTGGCCCTCCAAGCAATAATTTGCGGCCCTTGAGCAACTTGGCATTGTATACATGCACAGTTGAA
>JBCAUA010101972.1:0-10232 GCA_038406235.1 Peronia verruculata
AAGGGCTCCCCCCCCCCCCCCCCCCCCCAACGTGGAGTTATCTGCTGCCGAGCGCGAGGGCGACGCTTAATGGGTCTCCGCGTGTAGTGTTTATGCTGGGCTAAGAGAACAGACTCCGTCAGGCATCGGTTCCCGCCTTTCATGCTACCCGTCCGCACAATCCAGGATTCATGCCACCCGCCCTCGCATGGGTCCGGCGTCATGCCACCCGTCCTCACAATCTCAGATTCATGCAACCCGTCCAAACGACCCTCGTCTTCATGCTACATTTCTTTATGTCAAAGACCATCTCATTTCCAACACCAATACATGTGATCAGTAGATGTCCATCACTAGTGCGACGGGCCGAGATAACCTGAAGCGCCAAGAGTAAGATAAGATCGCAAGCTTGAGGGAAGTAAAAGATGGACTTTCTATTATCTTTATTTGCCAGACATAACTGCCCTGCTGTCGACGATGCTCACATTTGATAACTTTAGTTTTTAACCATCGGCATGGTGTTCAGCCTCATGCTACCCAGTACCTCAGACAAACTACCAATCCCAGGCTTGTTTCTTATCACGAACTGGCCAATCATCAGCTATACTGAGTACCGGTATTGGTCGTAGGAAAAATCCAATTCACTTTCAACAGTAGTTCCCTTGCAGCTTTCGAAATATATTGTTTGTTTGTTTATGTTGGGATTTAACGGCACATTAGCACGATCACGGCTATACTATGTCAAATACGGTAAGATAAGTTTACACGTCAAAAAGAAGAGAGGAAAGAGAGCGGGACAGATGACAGGAGCAAAGAGAGAGAGAGAAGGGATATCACCGTGGAACGTCGAGGATGGTATTCCATGGCGGGCTCTCACCACCTGAATGTGGGAGCATAATCTACATAATTATATACCCGAGGCCCCCTCGGGGGTTTCGAAATATATAGATACAACAACAACAACAACAACAACAACAACAACAACAAACACACACACACATACACAAGCAAAGCTAAATCCACATCAACTGTAAGTTTTGATTGCAATCAAAAGTTTGACTAAACTTACAATCAAATTTATAACTACGATAACTGAGATGTTTTTCCCGGTCTACACATTCTGATTCATTATGTCCTGAATTTACGATATACAAACAGCCCTGTTCCCGATCTTAGAGCAATTTCAACAACCAGCTAACACTATCCGTGACTCTCTGTCTCTCAGTCCACAGCTGCTTTCTACTGTCTGAACAAAAGGCAAATAATAAGCCATGTACACAAACACAACAGCGAATATCCAGCTGACGTGGGATGTTCTTTTCCACAGAGAATTTTTCCTAAATGTCGAAAATCACGCTGGGTGACCTCATCTGTCGCTCTAACCTAATAATCCACCTCTTATCCCGTAAATTATGACAGGAAAAGAAACATCCTCAAGTTATTCGTTTTTACACGCCATATAATCATAATTTACAGCAGGATAGAGCAAAATTCTATCTCGATAAACCCTTGTTCTGCAACGCCTTTTATGAAATGTCAGCGAAAACTTCTGATTTTTACTGGCACCAATTTCACACTTTAACTCTTATCTTTCCCGACACACGGAGTCACATTTCTTCGCTAGCTTCTGTTTCTTGTCTACGAAAGTTACCATAGTTTCTTAACCCTTGAAATGCAAGATGTTCAGGGCATTCTGTGGTGACCCCAAAAACAAACAAACAAACAAACAAACAAAATTGCTCAAGGAATAGATATAATCTTAAGTGAGTATGTTTTTTTTTTCTAGTTAAAATTTGTTTGACATCTTGAAAAGGTGGGCGGATGGATGGATTCTTGGCAAATGGATGGATTAATGAAACAATGCATGAATAGACGGGTGGATGGATGAGTGGGTGGACAGATGAAAGGATGGACGAATGAATGGATGGATAGATGGAAGGATGTGTCAATGGATGGATAGATGGATGGATGGGTGGATGGATGGAAGGGTGGATGGATGGAAGGGTGGATGGATGGATGGATGGAAGGGTGTGTTAATGGATGGATGGATGGATAGATGGAAGGGTGTGTCAATGGATGGATGGATGGAAAGGTGGATGGATGGAAGGGTGGGTGGGTCGATGGACAGATGGATGGATGGGTGTACTGATGGATGGATGGATGGATGGAAGGATGGATGGATGGAGGGGTGGGTGGGTCGATGGACAGATGGATGGATGGATGGATGGGTGTACTGATGGGAGAATGGACGAATGATTGGACAAAGGGACAAGTGAACAGATAAGTGAGTGATGGGGAAACGAAAACAAGTATGATGAAGGAACTTCCACAAGGTTCGCCCGTTGACACTCCTAAGGTTAATCTGGGACGTAGGCCTAAGGTGGCGTTATCATTTTCTCCTGGCTCAAAGTATTTACCCAACCATCTTCTTGTCGGTACAAGCCACAAGATGCTGCAGTAAAAACTCCTCGTTTACTTGTATTGTTCATCAGATTTTTATGACTTTCACCGGCTATTTTACTAGCTCATGTTCTCACCAGCTTCATATCCATCCATCCATCCATCCATCCATTCATCCATCCATCTCTTCCTCCATTTATCTATCACTCATGCTTTTATCCATCTATCCATCACCTCACCAACCACCTATGCATCCATCCAGAACGCAGATTTTCCGCAGAAAACACCACAAATTTGGTTATGAAAAATCTCTTTGTTCTTCCAAGAGTTTAAAAAAAAACAACTTTATCTTATGAACCAAATACAGCAAAAAGATAAGGAACCTGTCACCGATTTTCCTCTTAGTATTCTCAGAATCAGCCGTGTGAATTCCTTGAACTGACATAGGAAATGTGTGATGCAGGTTGTCAGGGTGTGAATTTTGAGCCTGAAGGACAAAATGCACGATGAATTGTAAGCGCTCACCAGGTTGGATGGATGGACGAGGATGAATGATCAGATGATTGGATGGATGGATGGATGGATGGATGGATGGATTGACTGATGGATGGATGGATAGAAGAGTTCACTGATGAATAGGTGAATACATGACCTGACGGAATATTGGAAAACAGATGGATGGGTGGATGCACGGATCGATGAATGGATGGATGGATGGACGGACAAATAAAATATCTCAACATCAACAACTAGAGATCATGAATGAGTTAATACGGTACCGACACACGGTAAAATGGCTGCATCCAGGTCGGTGGAAGTGACTGATACAGGAGATAAGCCTTTACTCTGTACCAGCACAGGGGAGGCAATACGTTAACTCTATAGGTATGAAAGTAAGGGAAGCAAATTTTTCAGAGATTTTTTGCTTTCATCGGAGAGACGTTTCCTGATATGGGAGGAGACTGAAGTCTCAACAATATTGTAAGCAAAATGTCGTGTAACATCTACATCTCTCAGCCCTCGCCCCGTCTTTCTCCCCCCCCCCGTCTTTCTCTCTCTTGAAGTATTTTTTCTCCGTCAATGAATTTGTTTTCTTTCTCCCTTCCTTTCTTTCTATCTTTCTTTCTTTCTGTCTTTCCTGTTTTCTTTCTTTCTGCTCTTCTTGTTTCTTTTTTTTTTTTTTTTACTATTTGGAAATGGGTAAATTAAGATTTATGCAATGCATTTACTGTAATTCTCCATTCTGAGCTTTCAAGGAAAGTGTGGAGCAACTGTACAGCACGCCTGATATTATCTCCCCTGCCCAGGCGGGCGGGCGGGCGGGGGCTGGAAGGGTAATGGATATGTCACTGTCGAGATAAGGTCAAAGTGACCTTGGCAAGTCCCCCCTCAGCTGATGTCAGGGTGAGATAAAATATGGCTTTTTCTTCCAGTCCTGGATGAACGCGCTTTGTAGTGCACGACTCTATGTAACTGTCTGGCAATATCAGGACAATATTAAGTTTCAGGAGTTGGTTATTTTCCATGATAAGGATAATTTCCAAGGAATTATTTCCTGAATAACAACTGCGGCTTTTTTTTTTTTTCATTTAGATAGAACTGTAGTGTCTGAATATAAGTGGGTGGTAGGAATTTATCTGGCAGTCTGGAGAAAATTGGTATGTAAAATACATTGTAAAGCGTTTAGAGCCTGTAGTTTACGAGGACAGGGGCTGTATAAATGCTCTCTATTATTATTTAAGAAACAGCCAAGGAATCGACAGAAAACGTTAAGCACATAAAGTGTTTCTGAGTCGATTGGATAAGCACGTACGAGTGCTGTAATAAGAACAATTAGCTATGTTCTTTATCATTTATCCTAACTTCTGAAATCTCTCTTTTAACATGTGATTATATTTATAACGTTTTGTTTAATTGAAAAAAACTCGAGGTATTACGAGCAAATGCCTTTTTTCCCCATGTCAGTCGATTTTAGAGCCCGGATGTTGTAAGAAATAAAGTCCTACACGGATTGGAACATTCTTTCTTGACCGCTCAAATCTTTTCGACAAGCAACAACGTTTTTATTTGCTGGTCTGTCACAGCAATGACCAAAATCTTGGCTTCATGAACTTTTTCTTTTTTCATGCGAGTCGATCCCAAAGCTAAAATGTAGTACCAACAGATGTCACCAATTCTGTACATTTTCCCTACTTGAACCTTCAGATCTAGATCACAGATTTTGCTTTCTTGCTTATTCATAGCAATGACACAACTCTCAGTATCACGAACATAGTTTAAAAAAATGTAAGTTGACTGCAGAATTCGAAAGTTGTAATAATGTAGAAGTAGAATAGCGTTCTGGACATTATTTGTTTCTGAACCTTCAGATCTCTTTTCAACAAGCAAGTAACTTTTGGCCCTCTAGCGTTTGATAGCTGCAGTGACAAAAGGTTTTGAGTTTACGAGCAAATTTGTTGAGGTAAGTCGACACCAGGGGTATTGATGTTGCCATAGGAGAAATTATCAACTTTGTACACCATCAACACATGAACGATGAGATTCTATCAACATTTAATAGCTCTTGCGTTTCTCATCTTCGACAACAGAGATTACAACGTATGGCATGACGGACATATACTTTCATGTGAGTCAACTATCGAGTTCAAACGCTGTAAGAAGAAACGTTTTTCATGCCTGTATCTTTCATTCCTGAGCCTTAAGATCTTTACCTCCACAAGCGAAGAATTTTTATTCCCCTGACGTTTGATGACAGTGACAGAACTCTTGCTATTACCAGCCATATTTTTTTGTTCATGCAGCCAACGCAAAGAGGGCAAATAAACGCCTCCAAATGTCCCTTGTATGGCAGCCTTGCTCGCAGGCATAGCTATGATTCACAGTAACAGGCAAACCAATTTAATGGGAAGAGAAGCGAAGAGGCCCGTAAAGGAACACTCTGGTTTTTTGCTCCGAACCCCCGATGGGCCTTGTTCAAATCCTAATAACGAAAGTAAAAAATCTCGAGCGTTGCATAAAACATTGTCGAAGTCAGAGTCCAAATACGAGATCTCGGGATATTCTCGTCATGAAACGTGGGTCGGTCACATAAAGAACATAACGTTAGGATCATCTGACTGGTTCGGAATCATAAGTCAGTGATGAAAGACGATAGCAATAGTAATAATTCAGCTCTAGTTTGAAGCAATATCAAGACTGTACAAAACCATAACACAGATATCAGCCAGACACAGTCCCGTGATAATATGTAACATCCACGCCACGTGAAGTCATGTTTTCGAGCTCTCAATGATTATTTGTTTTTTTGTAACACGTATTTTTCCATACCCAAAATTTTTATTTTTCCTTTCATTTTTTTTTTCAGTGCAATGAGACTTGGCTGCTGCACGGCGCTAACAACATTAGATGGAATAGCAAGGCAGAGAAACAGCAGGAGGTAATTGGTGGTTAGTGTGCTTGACTGGAGCCTGGCAATCTCTCCCTGGTTGTTGTAGTCCTGTTTGCTCGGTACTGGGACAAAATGACAGCTTCCTCCAACATTCTGTGACGTCACAGGGCCTGGGTCACCCTGACCTGTCACCATAAATGAACACATGCCAGGCGCACACGGGCCAGGTTGGATTGAAGCTGAGCTTTAAAAATTACACCAGGCTTTGACAAAACAACTACTCTGTCCGTCACAATTTAACAATTCCCTCATAATTTTAATCATAACCTCCAAGGCTATCAAAACTTTAAACACTAACTCTACAGGAGAAGAAAGACGTCGAGCTAGGGCCAAACAGTATTTCTGTCCAAGATGAAACGAGGGCCAACTGCGATCAAAGCTGGATCATCCCTGCGCATTCATAGGTTGAGACAAAGAGGACGACTGCACTCTAAAGGACATCCCTTCATTCTCCAAGACACCAGTGTAGTTTGTTACAGTAAGTTACTTTACGTTATCCTCTGTCCTGTCGACCATCGGGTCGCCACTGAAGGTCACTTAACCAGCTCCCTCCATCTCTCAAAGTTTTTCAGCCAGTCTGAGGATGTCACTGAGTCCGTCCAACCTCAAATGTCATCCTCTCACCTCCTGTCTGGTCTCTCCTTCTTTCTGTCCTTCCACAGTGTACTCCAAAATATTTCTGGCGACAATGGTGAGTTCCACACGGAGATCGTAAACCTAAACTACAGTTTTCTTGGAGCAGCGTCTTCGTGCTCAAGCGGCGTTTTATCGGACAACGTTCCGTTTCTCCTTCCTGGCTTTGCCATAATCCGGTTTGCCAATAAATTGCCTTCATTTCTCACGGCCTCAAACTCCCACAGGCGAACTGCTCACCTTCAGATTGCAGAAACTTCTGTGTCGGCCTGTGTCATAATCAGGTGGCAGTGTGAGAAGGATAAACATAGCGTAATTATATCAAATCTGAAAATATTCGTAACGACAAGTCTGTTTGCGGTCTACGCCTGGTTTGGACAAAAGAAGAAAGAACCCAGAAGAAGATGTAAATAGATATCAATTTTCGCCCCATTTTCTTCCTACTGGAAGCCATTTGTGAGCCTTGTCCAGCTGGTCTGTGGTGGCATATGATCCGCTATCGGATATTTCATGTGGTGAACGTATTGTTTCAACCCTGGCTTCCAGCCTAGTCTTCAGCTTCCAGCTGCCTGGTGAATCCTGGGACTATTCATGATAAATTACTGGACAAGCTCACAGAATTCAGACCGGCCATTACTTTGAAAGGGAAACTGAGTGACTGGTACTTCAATTCCTGTCTTTTATGTTCGGCCATGTCTAGCCTGGGGATATTCCGATGAATTTAACAATTTATTGTATCTTGAATTTCATTTGTGACTTTTCTTTGTTTTTCTTATTTATGTGTCAGATCCTCGAGATCAGAACTTTTTTTTCCAGAGATAATTTGATGTATTTACTTGGAGTTGAGTTCAGAGCTAAGAGATTTTCATTCTAGCATTATCATGAGAAGTTAAAAAAAATGTTTACCTACTGTGTCCGAGGTCATGCTATAATGTCGAAGTGTAGCAATCTAAAACTGTTTGATCTGGATCGGAAGGATTCTCCCAAATATAGCTAAGAGCAAATCAAGTTCCCACAGGATAATTTACAAACACATATGGCTCTTTATCAATACTGAGGGTTAGGTAACAAAAAAAAAAAAAAACTCGGGTTATTTTGAAAAGTCAAGCTGTATCTCCGATGTCAAAAATCCCCAAATGAGAGCTTGACAATGTCTGTAGTTGTGTCCATTTTTATGTACTGACTTTCTAATTTAAAGTTGGCATGTGTGTGTGTGTGTGTGTGTGTGTGTGTGTGCGTGCGTGTGGTTTTTTTTTTCTTCTTGTACATTTGACTATTTTTTTAGCTTTATAATGGGTCTGAGGTGAGTTTACAGAAGAAAGAGAGAGAGAGAGAGAGAGAGAGAAACTATACAGAGTATTGAAAAGAGAGAGAGAGAGAGAGAGAGAGAGAGAAAAGAAGCAGAAATGATGATCACGAACATTGTTCAGAAGAAAGAAATGAAATAATTCAAAATAAACAAAGCCCGCTATAAGTTTTTTTCAAACGAATGTCGAATTTGATTTGACAAAGCCTGAAGTTTCCAGGTATGCTTAAGTTTCCAGCCTCTTCACAATCCCGCCTTGAGCGGCCGCTTGCCTTCTCTGCCACGGCTAATTGATGCTGATGTTGCTGCATGCGATTTCAAAGCCCAGGCAATCAGAATCTGACACGGAACATTTCTATAAAATTTTTGTTCTCTTTCATCCCTCTCTCTGCTCAGGTCACAGTGACCTGGCGGCGACATGGACGCCCAGAGACAGGAGTGGAGTGGAATGGGGATAGGGGATAGGGGGTGGGGGTGGGGGGAAGAAGAATAGAACGATTTAATGGGCTTTGTGGAATTTCGGCATCTTGAAGTGACAGACATATCCAGAAAAACATTCACATCTAAAGGGGGAAAAAAGCTACAGTATGGCAAAGTTGAAAGAAGAAAGATTATAATAGAAAACAAAAGAGAGAAAGAAAGACAGAAATAAAAAAAAAAAAAAACGAAAGAAAAATGAAAAGAAACAAAACAAAAAAAGAAGGAAAGAAAGAAAGAAATAAAGAACGAAAGAGAGGAAGAAAGAGAGAAAGAAAGATAGAAAGAAAGAACGAACGAAAGAAAGACTAAAAGAAAAATACGTGTGCAAGCTGTTTTCAAAGGACCATTTTTCAGAAAACAAGTTGCGACATTAAACTAGAAATACGGAAGCACAAATTTCAAGAGTCTAAAGTATGACATAAACAATTTCTCTCACCGAAAGCTTTGGATCCTTATCTTTCCAAGACAGTCATAAAACGGTGAACGAGAGAGACAGAGAAAAATGAGCGCTTCTGAATAAACCATATATCTATAAAGGAATTAATTCTAAGCCCTCGTTGAGTGCTGTAAGCGCTTTATCTGAGAGCAATAGAAACTAGCGTTTCCTGCCTTGACCGGTGTTCAAACTGAAACATTTCCATTCATGTTCCTCCGCCATTCACTTTTTGCGGCTACTCGCAGAATCTCGGTGCTCATAGAAGGAAGATAATTTGTTGTCGTCCATAGCGACACAGTGGCAGCATCCACCTGGTGATGAAGTGTTGATATCAACATAAAAGACAGCAAAAAATTATTTCCAGTCACAAAGTAAGATTCGAAATTTTTGACGTTTTAGCAACTTTTCAGTGAAAATTCCTGAATCATTCGCACTTCCTCTGTATTAAGTCAGGGACGAATTCAGTTCAGTTTTCTTTCTTTCTTTCTTTCTTTCTTTCTTTGTCTTTCTATCTTACGTCTGTCTTTCTCTCTTTCCTTCTGTCTTTCTCTCCTTCTGTCTTAATTTTCTTTCTTCCTTTCTTTCTTTCCTTCTGTCTTTCTTCTTTCCTTCTGCCTCTCTTTTTCTTCTTGCGTTTCTTTCTTTCATTCTGTCGTTCTCCCTGTCTTCATTTTTTCCTCTTTTTCCCGTTCTTTCTTTCTTTTCCTTGTCTTTTTCTTTTCATTTCTTTTCTTTCGTTTTTTTTTTTGTATGACTCGTTAAATCCTTCCTATTTACATCTGAATTCTGTATCTGTCAATTAGAAATGCAGGCCGATGATTTCATAACGATCCCACTAAAATAAGCTGTCAATATGTCAACATTTTCCTAGTTTTTTGTTTAAATTAAATTATTAACTGCTACCGAGGTGACATGACGACTGCCAGAGATGAGATTTAGATGGAGCTGAAGATAGATCTACAAGTTCGCTTTTCCTCCAGCACCAGCTCACCTTGCACTAACCCATTCATGGCATAAGGCTGTATGTCGTAAACAGGGCTATTTGCTCTACAATGTTATCAGCAATCAGCATTGAATAAATATATGGATATTCATTTGTACCTACGTCCACTTGCATCATCCATTGGTGCATCCCATTCATGGCATAAGGTTGTAAGTCGTAAACTGGCCATTTTTTTTTTTCTATAGATCTCACCATTCAACATTGAACTGATATATTGCCATGGATATGTGTTCGTACGTAAGTCCACTTTATTGGCAAACGTTTTAATGGCATATGCTGTCATATGGTGATAGAGAGAAATTTGTCTTACAAATCGATTCTGTCATCAGATTTGGGGTTTGTTATGATCATTCAAATGTTGTTGTAAATTCAACATGTCGTAATTTCTGGCTGTTTTTGTTTGCAAGGATGAGGACATACATGCCATCATTCATTGAGTTACGCTGGTGTATTTCAATATGATCTGGCGGGGGGGGGGGGGGAGGGGGGGCAGGTGTCACCGAGATCCCTGCACACGCTAACCCGTGCCAGAGAGATCATTCCAGAG
>JBCAUA010101983.1:0-10232 GCA_038406235.1 Peronia verruculata
ACGCGTTCAAAACACGTTTTCTTTGAGTAATATTCAGTTTAATGAACCAAAATATCAGCATCGAGGTGCACATGCTGGCCTACATATTTAAAAAAAAAAACCTCCCACAGAGGCCGTGGGGTACCCAGCTAGTTTATGATAAAGAATCATAATAATGTTATAGATAGCTACAATCTGCTGTTGCTTTGTTGTTGTTGTTGTTGTTGTTGTTGTTGTTCTGATCTCTGGTCTCTTGGAAGATAGTCATGTATATAAATCCAGGATTGCGCTTAAGCGAGTAGGGCTGCAATAGATTTGTTCTGTCCAAGCGAAATGTTGGAAATATCCGCGCCTATTTTTAGCAGGAGGCACAAACACTCCAAATTATTCACAAATTTGCCTCACTTTTCGGTTTGACCCTGTTACGCTGGGGAAGAAATGTATGACTAAAATTCATCGCTGTGAGCTTATTGAGCCTAGATGTCTACTAAATAATAGTAGTAGTGAGCAGTGTTAATGATTCACTGACGTAGGAAAAACTATGACGTACTTCCGGCGAAGCGTTTTTACCCGAAGTTTTGCGTTCAACTAGTCTTGTGAGGTTTCGTGGTGGAACGTGATACACATAAGTGAGTGTTCTATTTTCAGTAGTGGGCACAAACACTCCGCCGGGGATTTCCAGATCTGTGCCTAGTCGAATATGAACTATTGCCGTCTGAGGTCCATTTAGTATTGCGCTATGGATTAAGAAGGGCAGCAATAGAATGATGTTTGAGTTCCGTTGTCCCTGCCACTTCGAACAAACCTTGTCTCTCACTGTGCTCACTGCCGTTCCGAGTCTGTCATCTCACATTAGTGGTCGCTATGGAAAGCACTGAACAGAACTATGCCAGTCCGGCTGGGCAAATTGATTTAATTAACAACAGAAAAATCGTTCATTCTCCTAAACACATGTGAGCCGACTGTTAAGTAATCGATAGCACGCTACACTATTAAAGGTTGTCTTTTTTGTAAGTTACAATATAGGCTACATACCCGTATAAATTTTTGACCCGTAGCCTATAAATTTTTGGTTTAGGGTTGTCTTCTTGTAAGTTACAAATTACGTTCCCGTATAAGCATCTGTCACAGCTCACCAACTTGTCTGTACGTGGAACAAACAGCGCCAGTTAACACTTTCCTGGCGAACTTATCCTAGTCTGTGTGAAGTAAACGTGCAGGTGGCAGAGGGGTGCCTTATTATAACTGGCGTGTTTTTCATTCATAGAATTTGATCTTTTTATACACCGCATACACAATAAACTTTGTAAATACGAAAGGAACCCGCCTGCACACACACACATACACCCACAATATAATAGAGATCTACGTATAACAGCCATATCATATTTGTAGGCCTATTCAGACACGCTCAAAATAATCCAGAATAATGTGAAATAAGAACCACCTGCGGCCATATAATAATATCCACTGGCCATAAACTCACATAGCATATCCGCCTTCAGAGAGAGAAAAATTGATGTGCAGCGCCATTTCCTTTTTCGTGTTCTTTTCTGCATTTTTGAAATGATCTCCTTTTAACATAAACCACTCTTCACAGGAGAGTGAATTGTGGTGCTGTAGTTGTTATGGTGGGGTTATAGTTAGTTGGAAACTAGCCCATTTGTCGTATTGCCAGAGATATCGGGTATCAAAATATGAAAACCTCAAGCTTGAGCTCGCAAATTTTCTCTCAGGCTTTTGTTGTTGATGTTGTTGTTTGTTTCAAAGCCAAGCAATGTTTGTTAGACTGAAGTGAGATGGCAGTCTGAGGCTTGCTCTTCTTTTCTTTTTTCTTTTAGCTAAGCATCGACATAATACATGACAAAGAGGAATGAGAGAGTGATAAGGGCTGTATCGGTAAGTCTGTACAAGGGATGTATCGCTAGGTTTGTATAGAAAATCTAGACCCGGGACAATCTAAGAGAGAGAGAGAGAGAGAGAGAGAGAGAGAGAGAGAGAGAGAAAAGATTCTGAATGGTTGGGACAAGCCTGTCAAATAATAAAATAAAAATAACCGGACCAAGATTATACAATAATCGACCATAAATTAAAAGATATTTCCAGCTCTTCATCTCAGAAACACGAGGCTGTACGGCATAGTAGAAATAAAGCTGTTGGTTATATACAACAACCAACAACAACAACAACAACAACAACAACAACAACAACAACAACAACAACAACAACAACAACAAAGCCGAAATTAGTACTGGTAGACAGTATGAAAAACGGACGAAATCAGCTTTGCTAAGACTGAAATAAATCCAAGCGTCCTCTGTGATGTTCCGATGATCTGGTGGGCTATGGCACCCGTTAGGAGATCATTCCTAGGCCAGAGAATATATATCTTTGGGTAGGTCAAACGCGTTCAACTTGAAGGCAGATATTAACTTTATTGTCCAGGAAGCCAATTTGCCAGAACATGATGAATCAACTTGCTGTAATTTTGACCATGGCGCAAGTGGCCGTAGGGACATACACAAATCCCTAATGTACATATACAAACATCACAAAAAAGGTGATCTAGGCAAAGTACCATATGGAGATGATGATATCAACGATGATAAACAAAATAAGGCAAATTTCACATCGTAAGATCCCCAGAGAGTGTTGAAGAAATAATAATAATAATAATAATAGATCTCATTCAAACAGCCTTGTTTTCATGCAACAGTATACAGTCTCTAGGCGCTTTACAATCCAGATGTAACCTACATGAGCCAGCTCAATCGACCCAACCGGACTTTCACAGACGTTCTCAGCTTCCTGAGGGCGGCTGCCTATCAAGCGCTTATCAGACTAAAAATAGCATTCAAATCTTTATTTCAGACTAACAATAACATACATCCAGGTACCCGTTTCAACTGAGTCGAGGCAGGGTTAATAGGTGGGAAATACTTGTCTTTCCCACGGACAAAATGTCCCGCCCTGTCAGCATTCGGACCTCAAAATATAATTATGTTTCCGAGTTCGACGACCAACAACCGTGAGTCTGCCTTGGTCCACTGTGTCCATTCACTGTCCGGAGTCCTGGCTGACAAGTTTCTAAGCTGACTGACCACGCCATTGCTTTGCTGTGGTAAGAGAGTCCTGGTCATGTTGTTAACTGATGAAAAAATGTTGTAGTGCACCTAATGTACATTCCATTCACTACGAGAGAAAGAGAGAGAGAGAGAGAGAGAACGAGAGAGAGAGAAAGAGAGAGAGAGAACGAGAGAGAGAGAGAGAGAGAGCGAGAGAACGAGAGAGAGAGACTGCCGGGATAAGGAAAGGACGAGATAATGGCGATGTGGAATGGGTGATACAGAGATGGAAGAACGAGGTCCCAGCGAGAGCTGAATCTGAATGAGAGTCCATCAACAATCAATATAGGCCCATCCATTGGAAAGAGAACCGTGCACATTATGGTAATTGTCGGCTAGGGAATTAGTTTTTAACACTTTCATGATGGCGTATATATGAGTAATTGCACCAAATAGCCACTTCTCCCATCTCTGCAGGTCTTGGCAAAACTCGTCGAACTGCACACGTTAAAAAGTTGTGATATGACAGAGCAACAGTAACTGATTATGTTGAGAATCTATAATGACTTTGTAATTTGATATTTAAACCATTTAATATGTGCAACGAATGACTGCAAATGACTGGAGCTGCATGAGTGTTTATGGATTAAAACCAGTGTGGTTGTCCATTGGCTGCCCATCGTGATACAGCACTGGTCACTTCTAAGTCAAGAAATATCATGTTATATCATGATTATGGCCATATCCGAGCTAGAATTGGCTGTAGTGTATATCAAACTAGAACCAGCTCAACAAACTGGCAGTTTGGTCGACCATCAATTTATTGCTCATTTGGTTCAGCAAATCGCCTTACTATAGTAAGGATCATATTTGAAAATTGATTCACTGCACGGGTACTTCAATGAAACAGCTCTGACAATAGCACGAGATTGAGTATTGCATGTACATGTAATTGGCCTTAAAGCGTTCAGTGGATATTTCGTATTTAATATTTTAGATTTACCCCTCTAATGTCAGAAAGAGCGTGAAAACTACTTTACCACACTCTACTTCCGGTTTTTCATAATGATTCAACCTACCTCGATTGGTTTATCTCCAGCCCCGATTCTGACACTAAATTACAGCCATCGTTTATCCACTTCTTCAGTGCTTAGGACAAACACGGCATAGCAGTTGTACAGTTCTCTCAGCGTTGATGGAACACAGCAGGTTACCATCTTTTGGATACCGGAATTGTATCATGTAACAGTACAGCGTGAGCAGTCTGGGGTCATTTGTCAGGCCCGTGCATGATATCCAAGAGTTCCGTTCTACGTATCTCTTACAACCTACCGGTGGAGGTTATCTCGATCCAAGAGTGTTGGCTTATCTTAGGTGGTCAATGATGACAATTTATCTCTACATTTTTCTTATAATAACCTTTGAGACGAAGAGTTTGACAGGGCAAGAGGACCCAGCCGTCAACACTGAGTTATACTGTCAACATTTCAGATTTTTTTTTTTTTTGTTTGTTTCTTTTCCCGGTTGACACGATCGTGGCTTTGCATTCACTCGTTTATAAGAGAAAACCATCAAGTGCAAATGTCGAGTCGTCATCCGATTTGGTATGACACATGCGATATAAAAGTTAAACATAAATATGCATGAATTTCAGGGCCAAATGCGGCACAGCTGTCAACAACGTTACTTGCACTTGTGATTTCTTGCTTTTTTTTTTTCTTAGACCTCCCTGTAATAATTATTGTCATACATGTATTTAGTGCATGTCTTTGTTGGTAAACACGCATTTATCCTACATGTACCAGGGTGCATGGTAACCAACACTGGCACATTCAACTCAGCACGCCTAAACTTGATTTTCCGGATGATCTGTAATTCAAACTTTAATCACAAGACAATTAAATCACTACATTTACATTAGTAATTCTTAATATTTCAACAGCAACTAGAATTCCAGATTTGTCCAGATTGTCCACTGTCATGTTAATGTATCGACAACGTCGCCAACTCAGTGAGCGATGCATGGATGGGGATGAGCCACTTAGCAATCTCTTTCAGAATAGGTTCATGGAAAAAGGTGGTCAATGGTTTTTTTAAGTTTTTCAACCTCCTGTAGTGGTGGTTATCTCAGCTGTCCACAACCATGGTCAAAAAATAACATAACACTATTGTGTTATGTGATCACTAGAGATGGAAGAAGGAACTACATGTACCTTAATTTATTGCAGACCTACATGTAGTTGTAAACCTAACGACAACATTCATGTACATTTCTCTTTTTCTCCCTTAGGTTTTCTGAAAGACGTTACCGGCGGATTCGAGGCGGGCATCCTCCTGGCCGGAGTGCTGTGTATTGTGGGCGGTCTAATCATGCTTCTGATGCCTTTCCGACAGTGCTGCCTCCAGGCCTGCAAGGGGAAGAAAACACAGCAGCAGGACTGCAAAGTTGTCGCCCTTTGACTGCCTCGTATTCTTAGATGGTGTTTGGATTTTTACATCAGAGCGAATGTCCATACTTATAAAAAATATTTGGTGCGGCATGGTGCCAAATCTGAGTGTCCTCAAACTGATACTTTTTTTTTCACGTACATGTATTTGAAATCCGACTTGAGCCAAGTCATTAAAATTCAGTTTGGTTACATTTAGGTTACATTTATCTCTTGGAAGGGACAATGTTGAGAAGGTTAATTTGCTGTGCCTTTTCGTTATCTTATTTCATTAATTTGACTTGAATGAGAACTGACATTGTCAAACCCTAATTATTTGGATTCTGTCAATAACGCTGTTCGAATGATTGTTATCAACAAGAACATGTAAATGTGTTATCTTTTTTTTTTCTTTCTCTCTTTCTTTTTTTTTTTTTGTAATCCCCAAAGCCGTGACGTCACCTCAGCACTGCCATACCACAGGGAAAAATAGAGGCTCATCTATGCTAGTGGGGGGGGGGGGGGGGGGAACCAGGTTCTAAGAATGAATATTCTTTTTTCCTTCCAGCACCGTGAAAAAAAAAAAATGTCTTTTATGATAATGAGTATTGATTTCTATTATGAAAGACGAGTAGCCCGTATTTTCGTGAATGTAAATGATCCTCATATTAATGATAATAATAAAGAGGAAACTTTACAATAAATTCATACATCAAATGATGTCGATCATTTGTTCCAGGCATGGCCTACATTTACCATCCATCTGTAAATATACTTTACAGTTAGTAACAGATGGCGGGTGCGTTAACAACTTGTCTTCAATTCGCTGATCTGTTTTGCCTCTTGGTCCACAAACATTCTGCATGAAAGGGAAAGTTGTGTGTCAAGATTAAGTCACATTTTTTTGGCTAAAAGAAACAGTGTGAAGACGTGTGGTAAAGGTTTGAGAGTTTTGAGCTGCCTTATCTATCAGTATTAATAGCATTAGATCTAGCATTGTTGGCGTTACGAACGGTTTTAGAGATATCGCCGCTTGAAGATGGCCATTCTAGCTTAATTCAAGATTGGGTTTAAAACCACATGTAATTAAAAGAGGCTGTTTCATCTTTTTCCCAAATTCAAATTTCATGAGTTAACCACGATACAGAGTTAAGCCCTTGCTGCACTGTATATGGATACCTTATGCTTTGCTTACTCAAAAGATTGTATACATGTAGGCCCTACAAGCATCCAAAGCTAATGGCTGGAGCTTGCCACCTGTGTCTATATAGTAGTATACACATACAAAATTAAAATATGTATAAAGTTATACATACATGTACATATCTACGATGTAATTTTGTGTGGTGTACGGTCCAGGGAGATATCACTTTATGACTGAACAAATTAGATGTACTGTATGCAGTTATTGTTACTGGTGATGAGTACTTCTTTTGTTCCATGAATCCATGGGGTGATTAAGTTATGCGTGGTTAAGCGCTGGTAGCCTGTTCTTGATAGTTGATGGAAATAATTTTGCTGTCCATATATATTGTAATGTGTGTAAACAATGTACTAGTACATAATGTAAATTCATTATAAAATATTGGAGAATCAGAATTCAAAAAGAGAAAATCGGAGAGAAAGAGAGAATGAGAGAGAGAGAGAGAGAGAGAGAGAGAGAGAGAGAGCGCAGAGATTGAGAGGGGGGGGGGATAGAAAGTGTGCGCGACTGAGAGAGAGAGAAACACAGAGAAAGAAAGAGAGGAAAGAAGTACAGTGGAAACCTGATAAAACAGGATTGCTGGGACCAGAGAAAAGCCCTGTTATAAGCGGATCCTGTTGTAACCGATATACAATGAATTAGAGGAATAAAACAGTGCTAACCTATTACCTGATTATAGGAGACATTTTTTTTTCTCATGGATAGTCTCCCTTCATTGAATTCTTTTACATTTGAGTGAGTCAGCAAAAATCATAGTGACGACAATAACAGTATATTAACACGATACATTATATTATCAGAAGTCATAGAATGTTCATGTACTCGTACTTACTAATACTAGTAACAGTCAAAACTCTATCCACGTGGATATCTAACACACACAGCACTGCACTGGCCTCACGCCCGATTCTCCCGCATCGGTGTCCCCAACACAGTGTCGAGAAAACGAACCTGAGCCGATGCGCACTAAAAGATCAAGGGTATCGTATTACCTTACCCACTGTTCCTTTCTCCTGGTGCCATAGTGTACCAGTCCCTTGGTACTCGATCTCTTGCATGCATTGGTATGGAATGGTATGGGGCGGGTGAACGCAGCAATCACTATGGTGATGTGGGGAATAGGAATGTTATCGAAGTGATAAAAGATGCGATGGAAATAAAAGCTTGCTTAATCCACATCATACAGCACTTGAAATCCATTGTGATTTTAACACCGCAAAATGTGTACCGTACAAAAGCAACTGTACTTGTCACTCAGTATCCATCATTGTTAATTAGCTAACTGGGCCAAGTCGTCAGTGAAAGGCCAGATCCGTGTCTATCTTGCCTAACGTTAGGAGCGACACGTGCGAGTCTTTTCTTTATCCACTCAGGCCCACCACGTCAGCCTGTTTTGTTTACTATGTTATGAATAGTAGATGAGCATCCCTCTTTCTTTGATTACTCAAGCCACTTGGCTGATCTCATTGCTCATTACCCACCCCTTCCCCACCTTACAGTGCACCCAGTGAACAAAGCAGATGAAATAATAGTGGTCAAGCTATCATCTTTGTGGTGTACTTGACCCAATTATACGCCTCGGGCAGTTTTGATGGACCACCAAAGAGAACTATATTAACATAAATAATTATATATAATAATATAGTTCTCTTTGGTACCACTAGCATGACAGGCCGCGTCACCTGCGTGTTGCGAGGGGGAGGTTAAGGCCATAGTCTATTAGCCTTAGCCTAAGAATATCCGGAAGTGGGTAGTATCGAGAGCACTTTCCATGAAAAGTGTCGGAAGTAATATATGCCCGGATACGATGCGGTCTCTACACATGGCGAGTAAATACTTTGGATGTCAAATAGCGTCGTTCTGCCTATCGATATCGATATTGTCCGATACCGCGGGAAAGACGAACACGTTTCTTTCCAAATTTCACGTGTTGTTGCAAGACCTATGGATTTTATCTTCTGCTCACGAATTAATCAGTGTGCCATTTGCATTGTGTGCTTTGGTTTAGCAACTGTGACTTACTTAATATCTAGATCTAGACCTGTTGCGTGAGATTTCTTAACTGGATCCAGAGTCTAGATCTAGACCCAAATTATCTAGATCAAGATCTGCTCGTGATCATGGGGAAGAAGTGCAGCACTTAGGGTTGGAGAAGTGGTTACGCTGGTGCTGCAGATAAAATTCCAGTGTATAGTTTTCCCTTGGATCTTTCGGAAACACAGAAAAGGATGCAAGCTATGCCTGATAAGCTTTCAGTGGAACAAGTGACAAAGTATATAGAGATTTTGTGCTGAACATTTTCCAAATGCTAGACTAGGATGCGGATGAAGAAAGCAGGAAACTTTATTGCAAAAACATGAGGCCTCTGGAATGATTAAGATGTCGAAGTTGACAGAACCAACTGTGAACCCGTCCAACCTACAGAAACAAAAGGTCAGCCTGGTTCTTAATGGTGTCTGTGACAAAACTGTGACAGCACTCAGAATGTCAGGACAAACATCATCATCGTGCCAGTCGACAGCATCTTTCATTTCACGCGTTTTACAGTTGTGGAAATTGCTTAACTGCAAGAGTACATTCCAGGCCAAACAATTCAATGACCCAGACAGGGGTATTATAGATGAACCACTTGGAGAAAATAAAGATTATGAACTTCTCCTTAACTGGGCTGCAAGTAAGGTCCTCTCAAAACCAGGAACAGCAACAAGAGTCAATACATTGACCAAAGACACAGCCAGTGCACTCTCATGCTCTCATGCCATGCACTCGCAGTTTCTACTGGAAACTGATGCTCCATACAGCTCTGTGTGTTTGGGTCACTAGGCCTATCAGCAGACGCCCCAGAGGGTCATTTCGGACACTTTAGAATGCCAGCCAGTGGAAATTTCTTCCTCACAACACAAGAGGTGTTTGCACAGACAACATCGATAAAGCAAGGTTCATGCTACAGTGTGTGAAGCCCCTGACTGACTGTGAGTACATTCTCATAGATGACATGTTAGACCTACAGTATTCAGTTAGCTATGATGAGAGACTCAGTTCACTCTACATCGGTGGATATATTGCATTAAAGCATGAATAAGTTAGCGGAGAGGCTAGTGAGTTCAGAGAAGATGTTACATCATATCTTGAAGGTCTCAACAGAGGTGGACTTCATTGTCCTTCTGCATTAGTTTTTGACTTTATAAGTCTAGCTTACATCTTCTTCATCAAATCACCAGAGAACATTTGCAGGAACAGACTTGTGAAGGTCTGGAAACAATTACCTGATATCTTTGGACTCAGTATTGTCCTAGGAGAACAACCATTGATGCGTTTGGCGAGCATTTTCTTCAAAAGATACCGTCTCACCACTGCATCCAAAACTGATAGGAAGACTCCAAGACAATTCGCCAAGTTGTCATCTACATCCACCTGTTAAGTAATTTATATTCACCTCTACTATGCTCAATCATGCTGTATGCATGCGAGGCTTGGACAATGAACGCAGACCTACAAAGGAGGGTCCAAGCAGTAGAAATGAGATGCCTCAGAAGACTCCTTGGCATCTCATATAAA
>JBCAUA010101994.1:0-10231 GCA_038406235.1 Peronia verruculata
AAGTGCTTTTTGCACCCTTTGCCTGTATTTAATCAAATCGTAATGATCCACGGCCTCATTTAGCAGCCAGGTGGAGCAAATCCTGATTGACAATACGTAAGGTCTACCGTTGAATGACCAGTGGTCAAACACGTCAGAATTGACTTAGCAATTTTCTGATACCATTTTTACAGGCAGAAAAGTCAGTACTTTTAAGAGAAAACAAAAACTCAAAATCGCATTTTTTGGGCAAAATCCACATTTCAGGACGCGCCCCCCTCCCCCCCTTAATTTCATTTCATTTTTTTTTTTTTTTTCGAGTGTTGATTATGATTATTTTTGAGCGACTATTGCGGCCATGTGGAAAATTTATCTGGGTTTGGACCATTTTTAGCCTGATACTCCTCGATACGATGTGCGATGAGCACTGTTCTATCTTTAGTAGATGACCTCAATAGCCACTACCTTTTTATTATTATTAGATATTTCGTTCCCTTGGTCCTTAATTTGAGAACATATCAAGTGCATGTTTTGCCAAGTACTATTATGTTCTAGGCAAGTAATGTTGTTGTTTTCGCTGTGTTTTCCTTTGTTGCTGTTAAGTAGGAAGTTATGTTGTTTATTCCATATGTAATATTTACATGGATCATCTTAAACTTGGGCCATGTGAATACTGCCTTAAGTAGACCCTCAGAACAAAACAATTATAAATGGACGCATTTTTTGCTCATTCATTCCATTCTGGGTTTTTCTAAAAACAAAACAAAACAAAGCAAACAAACAAACAAAAAAAAAAAAAAACGATTACACATATTGGAATGGATTCCTCTCGTTGTGTTTTTTATCTTTTATTATTATTATTATTTTATTATTGTTATTCTCTAGAAGAGACATCTGTTTAAAACATCCTTACCCTCTCCTATTGTCCAGGCTGAACTACGCCACAATATAGTTTGACAGATTGAAAGATAAATGTCATCTTGCTGAAAATGGTATATTGTCAACTTTCTTGATATTTCACTAAGTATTTCTCTAAAAGAGGGACAATATCTTTGTTTTTTTTTTCCTGTCTGTGTATTGTTGAGCAGTGACGTTGTATTTGACTTCTTTCAAAATGATAGTATGTAACAATACAGGTTCTAAGGAGACTTTCGTAAGTTCCACATTGTCAATTAGCTTCTTCTTCTTCTTCTTCTTCTTCTTTTTCTTCTTCTTCTTCTTTTTTTTTTCCCTTGGATTGGCTAGAAGAATTTGCATTTTAGTTTATAAGCTGTTGCACACGGGAGAAAGGGACGATTATCAAATAATACAAAATTCAGTAAATTGCCTCTATGATAAGCTTACATTTCTTCTTGAGCTGCTTTGGCTTTATTTAAATTGCATTTATTTATTTATTTATTTTTTGGTTGTTTGTTTGTATGTTTTTTTATTTTTGTTTCATGTGAATTGTATCTGGGCGGAGCAGAAAAAAAAAAAAAAAACGAGACGGAGAAGGGTTTTTTTGTTGTTTTTTTTTTTTTTGCATGCTTAACAGTTGAATGTTCTTTAGCTTATGTGGGTCAATCAATGTTCTTCATAAGCCAGCCTACGTGATCTCATTATCCTATTGTTATAAGAGAACAATACGTTTTCCTTCTGTTGTCTTCTGTTAGATTTTACTGCCACTTGACTAGGAAAAGAATAATGTACATATCATGTTGTTATTCGAGTTGACCTTATATATATATATTTATGTCTTTTCCATCTGCTACTTTGATTTGATTTGTAACTGTGTTGTCTGTTGCCTCTTTCCTTGTCTTTATTCTCTCTCTTTCTATTTCTCTCACTCTTTCTCTCTTTCTCTCTTTCTCTCTCTCTCTCTCTCTCTCTCTGTAAACAAATTTTATCTTGGCATGGCAAAACTTCTTCAGAAATCTAGACGATATTTTAGTATTTACGAGCAAATTTTAGAAACATGTATCTGTATCTATATCTATCTATATCTATCTAGTTATAGATATCAGGCCAATTATGTGATAATGATCTATACTGTTTCAAAACATTTTTCCCTTTAAAAAAATGAGGACAATTTATTTTACTGGATCAAAGATACAGTAATAAATTAACATATCATAGACCGGGGAAATGTACAAGAACTCAAGAAACAGGGCATCATTTGCATAAAGGTATCTACATCCAGATCTGGACAATGCATGCACACGTTATAAAGGCAACGGTGACTTTAGACCACAGGTCAGCTTTAGCTCAGACGCCACACGTACTGTGAGATGGATATCTGATGCATGGATGCGCTATATATAAAACATCGCAGGCTGAGGAGCCTGTTACGAAACCTTCCTTAAGTCAGCATTGTAAAAAAAAACGGTACATACTACGGTCAATGATGAAAGTTAGATTCGTACTCTGTAGAGTCACTTGCAGAGTGAAATCTGCTTGGACGTTCAGTAACCTCTAATGCACACACACACAAACACACACACACACACACATCACTCATAATTCAGAAAGCCAGCGACATGCCTTCCCATAGACATCCACATACATATACGTGCATTTAACCCCCCCCCCCCCGCCCCCCCCCATCCATGACATTCTGCGATTGTCTGATGTTACATTAGCTCCATAAGGTCTTCAGAGGCCACAGTGCTCTATGCAGGTCATTAGATACTCTCAACTGGGTTGTGCTCTCACAGATCGGTTGTATTGCATTTTTTTTTTTTTATGTAATGGTCGTGAACACAGAGGTCAAGGCTTTCATTGTTGTGACATACCATCTTACCCCCATCCTCCAACCCAAGGTATGTCCAGTCCCATGACAGGTGTCTCGGACAACTTGTTAATCATTCCTATTCCCTAACTATTCCCCATCTGACTTAAAGCTAGTAGCATATGAAATAGGAACTTGGACATAGACAAGTATAGATAACCTGAATATTTGCAAAGGGTTTAAGTGGAAGACAATGAGAGGGATGTCATCGAACTGTTCAATGTCATTGACTAGGGAGGAATCCTTAAATTTGTCAATAGGGAGAAATCCTTACATGTGTTAACAGCGACGAATCCTTAAACTTGTTAATGACGAAAATTCCTTAAATTTGGTAGCTTGCTATTTACGTGAAAAAAAAAAGGAATAAAAAGCTACAGAACGTCTATTCTTCTTCTTTGCTTGTTTGTCTTTTCTTTATTAGTTATTGTGAAACGAAGCGCTGGCTACTGTTGCTATTGCCTTCGCATATTTAAATGTTGTGATCTCGACCAATCAATAAATAAATAACTGTGTCCTCATCCCTGTCAACCCTAACTGTACTGTGACAAGCAGGCCCATCGGCCTCGCAACCTCCTCCAGATCATGTCACATAAAACTTCCTTGTTTTATTGATTTGTATCTAGAGGCCCATTTGTGATGATGATTATTTTATTTTTATTGTTTGCTATTGTTATAAATGGATGCGAATGAGATGTTTTTTCTGTCTGTTTCGACATTATCAAATTGGGTGCAGATGTATGCAATTAGATCTCTGGATATTCATCTGTATAGTATATCATTTATGATTTTGTTTATGGATCTGTGTGATTTTCGTAGAAATTAGAGATGGGATCAGACTATAGGCCTAAGTTTTCTTAATCAATCAATTGACTGGAGGTGAAAAAGAAGGATACTCACTACTATCATAGCAGGAAGATATTAAAACATTGCTTTGAGTAATGAATTAAGTATCTGTAGATCTGTTCATTTTATTATTGGTTTTTTTTTCCCCGCATCATCATCATCCTAGTGAAAGGAATACAACAAATTAGCAAAGCTCATCATTTGGATCCGTTCTTCTTTTGCTTCTTCATTGTTTGGCTCCTGTACTGACTTGTTCCCTGTAGGGCGGAGTTACTGTAACTTTCATTAAGGCCAACATACAAACCATCACGTTTGTGTGACCATATAGACCTAAAGTTCTTTCTGAAATATGAACCATTTCTATACATAAACAAAGGGGTAGTTCCTATGGTGTATTTTGACGTTAATTGAAAGACATATATCGGACTTAATGGACCTACGGGTTTATGGGTTTTTCCGGTTTAGCAATAGAGACAGAAAAAAAAAAAAGAATTCTGTTGGCGACAAATCTTTCATGCACATACCAACCAAGAAATCAATAGTTATTAACATTTATGGACGAGCTGACATATATGATTGTTTGATTAAGTTTATTATGTACATAGGACACGAGTAGGGAAGAAATGCATTATGTATAAATTAGCATTCTCTTGATAGCCGTTTTTCTTGCTCCAACCAGAGGCCATAGATGACTCAGATGAAGTATATTATTATGTGTGTATGTGTATGGGGAAACCTTGGGTGAGGGGGGGAGGAGGACGAAAAAAAGGAGGGGGGGGGGGAGAAGGGAGGAGCATGAATATGTCAGGTTATGCCATACTGACGAAACATGTTGGTGTATGTGGCTGGCTGGATGTGTGAATAGCTGAACATGAACGGGTGAATGGATAAAAAGATATATGGATGGAGCGAATGCAAGGATGGATGGATATATGGATGGATGGATGTGTATTTATAAGAATGACTGAAACATCAGATTAATCTGAGTCAGCGGGTAAGTGAATTTTTGAATGGATGGTCGAATGTCTTAAAAACATATCAAACTGCAATAAGAGGAAAATTTGCGCATATTTTATGTTCTCAGCATCTCAGTCAATATAACCATTGTCTGTTTGTCATGGCATGACGAAATGTTTGTACAAATATCAATAATATTATGATTACTGTTATAGACTGCCGTATTATGAAATAAAGCCCTGATTTATTGATGTTATACACATTTTTTGTTTCTTCATTTACGTTTTGTAATTCTGTAAGACTGTAATTTGAAACCTGAAGCATGTTATGTCTGGTGTCAGAGGAACCAAGAGATGTCATATCAGTGCCAGCCATAGACAGACATAAAACAAGATGTAATTCCATTCTCTTATGTTTTCGGCCCTCAAACATCTATATTCTGTATCGACTTGTTCAATGAAGTGGGGGAAAAACAGTTTTATAATTGTCAGATATCTTGTATTTATTACTTTAATATATGGTCAGGAATTTTCTGTATCATAAGGCATGGCCTCTAAGCACTCTGCCAAGGAAATATTACATTTCCAAACCCATATACATTTATCTCCCCTATCTGCGTTTTCATACTGTGCTTACTTTCACAGAAACAAAAAAAATAACAAGCAAAATTCTAATATTCCTACATAAATACGCCTTAGGCCTTCCAATTCCGCAGTTACATTGAGATTCAGAATATATACTGCTGTATTCGATTATAACAAAAGACAAGAACGATATTTGATATCAAAATCCGAGACAGTGGGAGCGAAAGAGAGATCAAAGTAGATAATTGTTAACCTCAATGTTTGATCAAAGTTGAGTTTGCTTTGAAGAATCTGTTAATTGAAGCTTGAAGCGACATCTCTTACAAATAAGTTCTAGTTATGAAAAGACGGAGCATCTAAGCGTGTAAAAGTCTGAGCATTTTGCTGACCAAAACCGTTTAGGCTTTTTTCCAAAAAAAAAAAAAAAAGCAAAAATTACAAATTAAAACAGAGTAGTTTTTGAAAGAAGGTATATTAGATAAAACAACTAAATACAAATTTAGAAAAAATACAGACAGAAAAATGATTTGCTATCACAATTCACGTAGAGCACATTATGCATTGAATATTGTTTTATATTAATAATATGCCAGTCTCAGCAGGCAGATGACTCAGAATGATTAGACCTACAGACTGCAGTGAGCAATGCTTAGGTTCTTCTTCTAAGTATTTATTTCCTTATTTTGAACCAAACTTTAGTCTCTGGACCTGATAAAAAAATAAATTGTTTTCAAACATTTAAAAATAAAAGAAATATCTAACAAACAAACAAGCAAACAAAAAAGGACCAAAAACAAACAACAACAACAACAAGAGGCAAAAACACACGTAAACCGTCCATTCACACAAAGCTATCCCCCACTTACTACAGGGAGACAGAAACAATCTGAACCCGCGGCCTGTAATTAAAATCTCACTTTCAGAAAATGCTCGGTTTCGGTTCTTGGAAACCGAAGATCTAAATGACAGGCTAGCTCAGGATAGACGTCAGGCATTATTTTTAGACGATGAGAAATCTTGGATAAATTCCAAACTCTTTTCCTACTACGTCATAGTTACTAGGATATGAGACGCGACACGATGAAATCAGGCGCCCATCAAACAGGGGCGACCAGAGAAATCACGTGTTATTCAACAGTGGATGAATTTTCAATGTTTTTTTTTTTTCTTCACAGAAGCCATCTGCATCAATCTAAAAATTGCATTTCAGAGTTACACCTACTGAAATCGATTGATCCAAAGCCCCCCAAAATGTAATTGAGTGGCACGGCCTAATAAGGATAATTAGGGATTAACAAAAGTAATCAGCCATTTTCTTACTACATTCAGCAGTAGCAACAGCTCATCCCCGCCGTCTTAAATTTTTAATTGCCAATATCTCGACTTCTACTTAAGATAGAACAAAACTTTTTTTCACACACAGAAGGAGAAATGAATAATCTTCACAGTAATACCAATAATTCCATATGCTCAAAATTTGATAAGAGCCTGATTTCATTGTGTCTCATCTCATACCTGGGTGTGTATCACTCTGAATTTTTTTCTCGCAAACTGGAGCGCATTTGTGTCTCTTATAAAACAGAGAACTAGGCCTACTATACTACGCTATGTGATCATGATCCTCATTTAGCTTATGGGCTCATGGCTCGAAGATATAAAATAATGACAAAATAAAAGGGCTCATAGATAATCTGATCACCTAAGCCTCCAGTGTAGTTAGCTTTGAAATTCGTTTTAGATCGCATCAGATAGAGCAGAGACGCTTGGCGCGCCTGTCAGGTTTCTCCTAACGGCATGGAAATGTGCTGCAAGATTTTCTTCTTGCGAATTCAATTCCTAAAGGCGATATAATCTGTGAACACAGTCTTAACTGGAGACAGAGTTGCTTAAAAACAATATGTAACAACATCAGCAATGTCAGTCCATTTGGGCAGGTGTAATACTGATAGGATATACAAATCAAAACAAAAATAAGTTAATAGAGGAACGGTCATGAATAAAGCAAGCGCTACAGCCTAGGCATCCCTATATACTGGCCACATAGATAGATAGATAGATAGATAGATAGATAGATAGATAGATAGATAGATAGATAGATAGATAGATAGATAGATAGACGAATAAACAAGAAAAATGAGTAACTAATAAATAAATAAATAACAAATAATAAAATGAGTAAACAAACAAACAAATAAATAAACGGACTAATAAATAAGTTAGTAAATGAATAATATAATAATAAATTATTCAAACAACAAAAGAAATAAATAATTAAATAAATAATAAACAGAGCTGGTGTGATTATAAATATGAACCAAGCACAAAATTGATATAAGTGACATAAGATATATTTGAGCAAGTGTAGCGACAAATGGGATAGCCATGTCAAAACAAAAACAAGTTAATAAATAAACGGAGTAATAAATCAGGTATAAATAAACAAATGAATTATAGTTAAAGTAATAATAAATAGTAAACAAATAACGGACAATAAAGAGACAAATAAATAAATAACCATAAATAAATAAATATATATATATGAAGGAGTAACTAACTAACTTATTAAGTAAACAATAAACAGAGCGGATGTAGTAATAAATATGAACCTTTTTTATGTGTGTGTGTGTGTTTTTGTTGCATCTCCATTACTCTGTTCAGCCAGAACCCCTCAGGTCCCACTGCCTTATTTATTTATTTCTTATTTATCTCCTTTTGGTTAGTTTATTACTATTTATTCATTGGAATATTTATCTATTTATATATTTATTTGGTATTTTATTTTTTCATTTGTTTATTTATTTGCTATTTTATTTATTATTCTTATTTATTTATTGATTCATTTATTTATTCATTCATTCATTTATTTATTTATTATTTTTTAAGTTGCTTTTCTAATGCTTTTAGAAATGGCACAGCGTTCCTCTCCCTCTGCCGTGGTTCATAGTGTACCAGGTGTGAAAGGCGCATGATGCATGAGAAAGGCGAAGTTTATAGCTGGCCATTCTGACGTGTGTTGAAACTGTGTGGGCGATTGTGCCATTTTTAGTCAATTGCCCCCTACTAAGTTGTTGTAAACTGATTGAAGAAAAGCTTTAATCATAATTAATGTTTCAATCACAGTTTTACTTCACTCACCTGAAAAAAAAAAGGGTTAATTGGTGACACACAGATAGGAATGACATCAGCAAGATATTTGACAGATCACTGCAGTTTTATTAATCTTCATTGAAATGTTGGTTTGAAAATATCCCTGCTTTTACTACGCTAATGAGACAGAAATTAACTAATTGGGTGCTGAAGAAAGATCTGGCTGGCACATCGCGGTTTTAAACGTCAGGCTTCACTTATAGCAGAGCTATTTTCTAATCAGTTGTGTTGTATTTCCCTTCAAGAAATGTTAGAAATAGATCAAGTGGTGACCATCGACCATACATTAGATCACTGAAGATATTCTGTCGGAGATTCTGTCCGGGGAATGTCTGTTTCTGCAGTTTGTCTGATATTATGTGTACCATGGAATTTGTGTATGGTTAACATGAGTGTATGTGTGTGTTTGTGTGTGCGTGTGGGGGAGGGAGGGGGGAGGGGGTAACATGGATATTGTGTATGAAACTTACATAAACAGTGGCATGTGTTTTTTGTATGGCCAGTGTGTCTGACTGGCATAAGCAATTTATGAATATGCAGCATGGGGTAGCATGTGTGTGTAGCATGAATGGTATGTATGGGTAGCATGAATGGTATGTGTGTAGCATGAATGGTATGTGTGTGTAGCATGAATGGTATGTATGGGTAGCATGAATGGTATGTGTGTGTAGCATGAATGGTAGGTGTGGGTAGCATGAATGGTAGGTGTGGGTACCATGGATAGTAATATGCTTTCATAGCTACTATGTGTGTGTGTATAGTACGGATAGTATATGAGGTAGCATGGATAGCATGTTTGTCTTAGTAGCAGGGATAGCATTTGTGGATAGCATGGATAGTGTATATGGGTAGCATTGGGTGTATGTATGGGTAGCGTGGATGGCATGTGTGGGCAGCACAATACAGTCTTTCGTTATCATAATTAAAATAATTAACTAAAAGCCGACTACGATTAGTTGAGAGTCTTTGTAATTTCAGAAAATAGATTCATTTGAAGTAGGCCATAATTCTCTTGTGGCCTAAATAGGACAGCAGACAATAAAAAGGCAGCCTAGAAAAAATATGCCGTCCGTTATTTAGAAAACAAAGCAACATAATTGTAATGTATGTGTTGTATTATAAGGTAGATAGACAGCACTGTAAATATCTCGCAAGGAGTCATAAGGAGACGTGTGTCGATTTTTCACCAAATGTTTTTTTTTTTTTTTTCGGTTTTTTTTTTTTTTTTCATATCTTGTGAAAGCTTATTTCAGACCCTTTAAAGACGTTTTGAACTAGCTTTATTCTAGCCAGAGGTATTGCAGTTTAAAGAGGCAAAGAGGAACCCCTCAGTGTTGAAGAAAATTCCGAGAAAATCGAGTTTAAATGAGGGGTTAAACCCCTGCATGCCGACCTCACAAAAAAAGAAAAAAAAAATGAAGTTTTTATATATCGAGGGTACGACCGGTACTGTCTTGTTTCTTGTTTAGATATGAATGCACTTTCGATTTTCTGCATTAAAAAGGAATTCGATGTCTGACCCCCTTCATCACATCCAAAGCCCGATATCTCACTCTCATTTCGACTGGCCGCCAGACAAATTCAGAATTATGACTATCTCTGCATTTGTGTTCAGATATGTACACGATAGTTGTTTATGTTGTGCTTTAAGGTCTGAATTGTTATAAAACAAAATTTGCATCGATCAGTAAGCGCTGGATTCATGAGATAAAGGATAGCAGAACTGTTTTACTTTCTTTTCACTTTCCCTCCACTTTCTTTCGTTCCACTCCATCAATCATTTCCTCTGTATCCATTCTCTCCTGTACCCATTGTTTTTTTTTTTCTCTTCCGACCACTGTTCTCTACATTCAGCTCTCTTTTCTCACATCCATCCCGTATGTTTCTATCTATCTATCTATCTATCTATCTATCTATCTATCTATCTATCTATCTATCTATCTATCTATCTATC
>JBCAUA010102016.1:0-40184 GCA_038406235.1 Peronia verruculata
TTTCTCAGCAAAAATTGGCAGCTTCTACAAGCCGAGATAATCCTGTCTCTTAGGATTGAAAGGCTTAAGAAAAACAACTCCACTGCGAAACGATCTTTCATTGCGCATATTTTGACTCCTTTACTTTAAACATTTTTTCACTTGAAACATTTTGGGGGGGGGGGGGGTTGAACCTCAACAAAAAAATTGGACCATTTGAAATCAAACATATACGAGATGTTACGAGCCCATAAAACAGTGAACTGATTTTGTTTTCCTTTTTTTTTTTTTGTTCTCTTAAATGACCTCCCATTTTCTGCCCCCACCCCATTGCCATGTTCCTTCCTGATTTCTACTAATGTAAAAATTAATGAATAAATCATATAAAGGCAAATAAAGAAAGAAACATTTATTTTTTTAAAAGTTATCTTACAAGTGCTCAGACGTTATGACTATGATTGTTACTATTTTTATTACAATTATTTTTATTATTACATGTATTACTATTATTATTTATAAAGAACACCCAAAAGTAAAGAAAAAAAAAACTCACTTGCCTCAGTCAGCGAGATATTAATAAGGCGGGAAAAAAAATATTATTTGCTTGTAGCGATGGGTTTAAAGAAAACAACAATACAACAACAACAACAACAACAAATTCGGAATTATTCAATAATATGAATAGTTCTGGTTCCTATGCTTGGCACCCTGCTGTTATAATCCTGATGAGTTGCTTACTCGACCAAATGATAACTGGTGATAAAACATAACCTCTCCCCCTCCCTCCCCTGCCCCCCCCCCTCTTTTTTTTTAACCTTTTATAGGGAACCAAACACAGACCGAATGCCAAACCAACTACTTGAGCGATAAGGCTTCCCGATTTTAAAACCCTGTGATAAAAAAAAGAGAAAAAATACTACTAAAAATCTAATCGACCCATCGATCTGAAAGGCGATCGAAATGTGTCTTGGGTGCTTGAATGGCATGCCATGCATGTGAAACGTGAACGGGGGGGGGGGGGGGAGAGTAAAGGAATATGTGTGACTGTTTAACTGATATCACTGATATTACCACAGAGAACAGGATCTCGAGGTCTCTTTTTGTATTTCTCTCTTTTTCTATCTATCTCTTTCTCTCTCTTTCTCTCCTTATTTATATTGACGGACCGTAAAAAAAGTCCTTCAGTATATTTCCGTACCTCTGGACTACCTCTAGGGGACAAGAAGGAACGAGAGAGGGAAAGGGCAAATGACAAATAGTGAAAAGAGTGAGAGAAAGGATGCGAGAGAAAGGTAGAAATGAAAGACAGGCAGAGACAGAGACCCACAGAACGAAAGCTAGAGAGACTAAGAATAGACAAGCGAAAAAAAAAAAAAAGAAAGGAAGAAAGAAAGAGCGAAAGAAAGAAAGAAAAGAAAGAAAGAAAAGAAAGAAAGAAAGAAAAGAAAGAAAGAAAGAAAGAAAGAAAGATAGAAAGAGGGGCCAGAGGGAAGATGGCAACCTTAAAAGGAGAATGAAATGAGAAAAGGAAATGACTTTTATCAACAATAAATAAATAAACAACAACGAAGTCTGTGAAAAAATGGACGAATATGAAAGGATTGTTAAGGGACGAAACAGGGGAATCTATTCATTAATTAGGAAACCTGTTAGTACCTGTGCGAGAGAATAAGAGAAGTTGTAACGTGAAGTTGTGACTATCTGCGCCTTTCAGCCGTCTGAGGGCAGGGCTAGATACTTCGGCAGGTCATTGTTCTAGCTTAAAAAAGAAATGATCTGGGTGAAAACAAAAATCTTTCTCACTCAATGTGTCGATCGTGTGTTGGTATTCATATTGCCACCAAAGAGTGTGTGTGTGAGAGAGAGAGAGAGAGAGAGAGAGAAAGAGAGGGAAAGAGAGAGAGAGAGCGAGAGAGTGAGAGAGGAAACCACAGAATTAATAGAAAGAGAGAAAAAGAAGGCAAAATGAATGCCAGGCAGACGTACGGACAGAAAGAAGTAAGAACAGAGCTGTAAGAAGAAGAGGCACACCATTACTTGCTGAGAGATGTATATCTACACGGTAACATTGTCCATTATCTTCAACCGACCAGTCCAATTTGCAGGCCTAAACTGGGAAGTCTGAGAACTAGTTTCTTCACTGCAGGCAGTTGTGATTTAGAGATGTTATATGTACGCTACATACGGGAGGGGGGGGGGGCTTAACCATTAAAGATACAATGACGAGTAGTTGGAAAAGTCGCTGTAAGGGAAGAAAATTCAAATTCTAAATTTCTGCTCATAGAACTTTTCTCACCCAAAGTGGGCGAGCCCTAGAAGCCAATATAATCATACTTTCTTACAATGGAAAAGATACTTAAAAAACCTCCCATGGTTTCGTTGATGATAGTCAGCGATGTTCAGATCAAGAAATAACGTTTTAAGGTGAAATGGTAAAATATGAATTTCATGTTGCTATATTTACTTGTATAACATAATTATGATATTTAGAAAGTAATTCAGACACTAAGCAAATATAATAGGTCTTTTTTTTTTTTTCAGTCGCCCAAATAGAAGCTTGAAATTTCTAGTATTAGAAATAAAAGATAAAAAAAAAAAAGAAAGAAAGAAAGAAAGCAAATAGAGGGATAGGAATGCAATCAGGTCTATTTTCTATAAAACAGTAAGCCTCATGAAGGTGTGGTGGCCCATTGCGAACTCAGTGAATAGAATTAATATTGGTGAGCTTGTCTACCTTCAGTAAATACTATAAATCTTGCCGTGCACTCTAAGTGAGTAAAGGGTTAGATCCGCTCTTGATGAAATCAAACTTAATTACTTCAGGCCATAAACACCTACTTGAAGATATTGACAAACCAAGGAAAAGATTGCATTGAGACCTTGTGATAATACCTCTGCTGAAGCTTTTAATCAATAATGTATCTTTTCCTTCTTTCTTTCTCTCTGTCTCTCAATCTCTGTCTGGCTCTCTCTCTCTTCCTCTCTCTCTCTACAGGAGGTCGCATCCTAGTGACCCATAAACTTCCATAAGGAAGGCATCAATCAGTCAGTGAGTAGAAATCGGATTTCTATATCTTTTGATCTTGAGTCAAATTTCCCTGACAGCTTCGTCAATAATATGGTTCTCTCCATAAGGTTACACCATTCAAAAAGCTATGAAAAAGTCAAGGAGGGATGAAAATTGAAAGAAACGTGTATAAAAAGAAAAGCAAAATACTAAAATATGTAAGATTCATCTTAATTATGGAAAAAAAAAAAAAGCTAGAAGAGTTAAAAATTCTTACAAAAGAAATCAGCAGTAAAGAGCACTAAAAGTAGCGATTAAATTAAGAGGACAGAAAAAAATAAAAGATGAAAACTGCTGGCAAAGTTGAGATCATTAGGACAGTAACAGAGGATTTTGAACTGACATTTCATGGCATTGAGCAGCGACTGAAGGAGCTATGACGGAAAGAATCTAAGTTTCTGTACTTTGTCTATGTTTCTCTCTTGGTCTAACTGATTTGTGACAACAAGTTCTGTCTTATGTGTCACGGAAAATAAATACCGAATACTGCATACAAATGTAAAGATTAAAACATCTTTTTTAGGGAATATCTTATAATAAAAAATAAAAAAAAAGGGAAGGAAAAAATATTTTACCGTATTTATTCCTATGATTTCTTTATAGTCTGATCTGTCTACACACGTTCTTGTTTTGTTTTGTGTTTTTCTTTGTTTGTTTTGTTATTGCTCTTGTTTTCTTTATCTCCTTTTTGCTTTTTTTTTTTTTTTTTAAATTTCCACTGGAATATTTCAAAAAACGTGGCGAATGAGGTAAAGTTGGAGAGGACCGTTGAACAATGAAATGACGTTGTCGTTTTTGCTCAGTTTATTTCATAATGTTCCCTCCTTGCACAGGAAAATGATCATATTTCAGAGGAAGATAACACTGTCAGTATCCAGAAATCTTGGTCAACCTATTTTTTTTTTTTTTCAGATATACTGATACTGAGAAAATACTGGAGCAGAGGGTGATAGAAGAAGGAGAGAGGGAAATACAGAAGAAGTAGATGGAGATACCGAAAGAAAAGGGAGGAGAAGGAAAAAAAAGGGGGGGGGGCGGACAGGGGACGACGATGGAAAATCAGACATAAAAGAATTTTGCCAACAAAGGGTTTCGGGGCAAACTGAGACATATACAAAATCAACGTTCAGAGAAAAATAACAATTTGTTCTCCAAAAGTTCGTTATTTATCATTAAGTACTAGAATTTTCAGAAGACTTTCGGGAAGGATAAGACAGTCTCGTTTGGTGAAAAAGAAAGTTCTTACCATATAGCACTATCATCATTCCCAGTATTGAGAGGTATAACTCAAAATTTTCAAAAACGGCGTTTGTCGCGTTTTGGCGTGAAACCTTTCAAATGTAGAAGATGATCAACAAGAACACAACAATGGAAATGGGGGGGGGGGGGAGGGGAAAGAAAGAGCGGGGGAATAACAAACGAATAGTAGAGGAAGAGAGAAAAGGAGAGGAGCCGCGGGTAAGAAAGATTGAGAGAGAGAGTAACGCAAAGAAGGAATCAGACCAAATGAGGAGAACCGCAGCAGTAGATGGGGAAGGGGGTGGAGGGGAGAACGATAAAAACTGGAGGGAGACATTGCCATAAGGATAAGCTTAAAAAGCAAAGAGAGGAAAGAGAACTAATGAGAAGAAATGGCCTGAAGTAGAAAATATTAATAAGCAGCTCAGAGTTCAAAACTTATAACAATATCAAAATGTGGAGAGTGAACGTTATGTGGCCAATGATGATAAATTGCAAGCAGTAGGCTACTGCCCTGCTTTCATATAACTCTTATGCGTTAAAAAAAAAAAAGCAAAAAAAGTTTGTTCTCTTCCTTATAGTAGGTCTTGGAATATTTCTTTATAATTTATATGGAATTGTTTTACTTTGGTTAAGGTGTAAATAATTTGTTGACGGCGTCTATACAATTTCGCCTTTGAATTTAAATCTTTTCAGTGAAGTGATGAAGTGAAATGGCGATGTTGATTTTATGGATGACACGATGAATGCTTAGTTAGATAGGTTAATTAAGCCACGGATTCCACTCCACCGGACGCAGCATTGGGAGATCCTCTTCAGCTCAGCCCATGTCATTCCAGGTGCCTTCACTTCAGTGTCCGTACTTCTTCGCCAAGTTTGTTTTGGGTCTGTCAACTTTTCGTTTTCCTTGTGGGTTCCAGTCCAATGCTTGCCGGGTGACCTTTGATGGTCGGTCTTGCGCATTGTGTGACCAGTTCAACTTCATTTTCGTTTCTTAATGTCTTCTCCAATCGGTGCTTGGTTGGTAAACGACGATACTGATAATATCGATGATACGATAAACATTTATTTGACACAATTAATTGTCTTAAAATTCAAATTCTTGGCCATGACTAACCGATTTTTGTTTTCTTTTATTTTTATATAATAAAAGCACAAAGCAATAGAATTAATAGGCTAAGTAATGACTAAATTAATGAAAGTCCAAATTTTCTAGAAGCTTGGAAAGAAAAATAATGATAATATGAGTAATAATTATTTTAAACTTACCCGTGCATCTTCGTAAAACTGTTGATGTGCCTTATCCACCTCCTCAGCATCGACGGGCGGACACCAGCGAAGGCCACTGCTGTTGGGGGGCAGGGCTGTCTCATTGAAGACTACAGACGTGACGTCAGTCATCATTACTGCCTTGTTCTGGCTTGGGAAGTCACTTGTGAAGATCTCGCTGTCTGTGATTGTGTTAAGTGTTCACGCTGTCACATTCGCAGCAAGTAGCACGACAACTGTTACACTGAGACCAACCGAAGTGTAGTCTGTCATGATTCCTGCGTTGGTTATATGGGGACGTATGTCATCCGTGGTACGTGTCGTTAGGTCTCAAACAATGATGTTTGTAGAACATGAGGTGAAAGTTTTCACATTCAGAATATCGAAATGTATGCGGCCATTGTTCCTAACTGAATATTGTGCTTTGTGTTCTGACCCAACTTGTTATTTTTTTTTCTTTTATCTTCTTACTTCTATTTGGCAAATGCAAAACTAGTAACACATGTCAGGACATCTTCCAAGTGTCTTTTCCCAATTTAAGTTGTCTTTCTCGCTAATTAGAATCATGTTTTTTAAGCTTGGATAATTACTTTCAAAGAAACATACAGATAGCGCATACAGAAATGGCATGAATGAATCAGCATCTTACGTAGTATGTGTATTATCCCGAGTGAACCAACAAGACAGCGAGCGAAATGTCATCGATATGATGCTAATTGCAAGAGCTGTTTGAACAGTGCAGCACATATCCATTGATATTTATCCCTGTTTCAGTAAGCATGAATAGTTCAAACCTCAGCCAGTTTGTAGGAAGTAACAGTAGAAAATCAGTTCTTATCATTGCTGCCAAAAGCGGTCTTGGATCACGCAGTAAAACTGGCAAAGCTACTGCGGTAATAATCTTTCTATAATTTATTTTACTGTTTGACTTATCATGAATCAAAAGCACCTCCTCACTAAGATGAAAAAAAAAAAGTGTCCTCTCAATCACACTCTTCAGCTACAGAAGTACCGGCTTGTTTCTAAAACAACACATAACAAATAATATTTTTCTTCTCTTTTTTTTTATTTCCTGTCCACGTAAAGGGCACAAATACTTTTCTCTTTCAAGCCGCATCAAACCACTGAGATATTTCACAATAAGTCCTTTGGATTTGTGAATTCAAACATACTCCAGCCCAAGAAGTCTCAAAGGCGAATGTGAAAGAAAAACGGTTTTGTCACATGAAATCCGAATTAAAAATTCTCCGCCTATTTTTGGACTTATTTCCATACTACAGTAATTCATAAATGGTTTATCCTGTCTCTTGCTGTTAGAAGCCCCTTATCATAAGATCAGTCTGAGAAGAACAAGATGCAAATATTTATCTGACAGGGTTTTGGGACCCCCAAAGATATAGAATAAAACTGTACTCTTTATAATGTCAAAGCACTAGCATTAAGTTCCCATACTCCAAACTGTTTGACTCCTCTTTTCACAAAGCATTCAAAAGCCAGCTTACGCAGGACAACTGCACAATTTCGTGTCCATTCAGCACAATTTTTTAGGTCCACAGATTTTGAGGAAAATAATATTATCCCCGACACTATTCAGAGCTGGGAGGGGCATACTGTGTCCTAGAAGTTCTGTCTCTTGAAAAAAGAAGTTTAATGTCTTTCTCTTTCTCCATAAACTCGCTCACTGATCCAAAGTGGTTTTGGTCTGGGCAGCTTGACATCACAACTTTACGAATTTGTTATTGAAAATCCTGGCGATCTGAGGAAGAGAAGAAAAGATAGGGCATTTTAGAAATTGAGTTCTTTTTAATACGTTAGATCGGGTTTGAAAGAGTTGGCGAGACGTGGCAGAACATGCGAGAAACGTCTAACGGATAAAGGACAAAAAATGACAGAAAATAACATAGAACGTGAGAGCGACACGTAAGCATCTGCACATTGCAATATAGAAACCAAAAAGGAAAGATTACAGCTAGTAGTAAAAGCTCTAGCGAGACAAAGTGAAAGAGAGAGAAAGAAAGAGAGAGAGAGAGAAAAGAACAGACAAAAAAGTGAGGAAGAGGAGAGAAGAGTAAGAGGTAAACAAAGACAGAGAGACGTTACAGTGAAAAGAATGAGTGAAAAAGCAAAGAGATACAAGGGAAACTTCTGGAGGGGAGATTCGGAACAAACAAACACACAAACAAAAAGACAAAATTAAAAGAAAAAAAAGACAAAATCGAAGAAAATGTGGCAGACAAAAATAGTGGACAAGTTACACAAATGATAACGGTATCGGGATTAAAAAAATAAATGAGTAATAAAAAGAGCAAGAAAATGGAAGATTCAGAAAGAGGGTGTGGGAGGTTGGGGTGAGGTATACGGACGAAAAGAGAGAAGGGAAGAGAGAAGAAAGATGACGAGAGGGAGAGAAAGAGATTGGAAGAGAGAGCGAGAGAGAGAGAGAGAGAGAGAAAGAAAAAAGAGAGAAAGCGAAAGATAGATAGAGAGAGAGAGAGAGAGAGAGATGGGCTGAAAGAAAGGGGCACTTCACATTGAATAAAGCATAAGAATCGATGGGGCAACAATATTAAATAATGGCCAATGTGAGGTACACCGACATTTGCATAATGCTGAAAATGAGCCAGTAAAGTTTTGTCATTTGTATCTGAGATCATAGATGGGCTCTCGATTAAATAAGGCTGAGAATAATCACAAGTCGTATAGTTCCTGAAAACTTTTACACAATGTGGTAAATCACGGTAACATTATGATGAAGGACATAGAATGAAAAGACTCTTCTAACCAAAGAGAGCTGCACAACCTTTACATGGAGTTAACAAGTACATGATCTTCTAAAATTCGTTCTTGTAGAACTGAATGGCTATGTTTCCATCGTGTATTTTCTAAAGTATGCAGGTGTTGTCCCTGTCTTCACAATCTATGTGCATTATTGTCTCTTTCTCTCTCTCTCTCTCCTCTTGTGTGTGTGTGTGTTTGTGTGTGTGTTTCAAGCAAATTATGTCTCACCAGATGTGAAAGAAAATTTCCTATTAAGGACAAATAACGATTTATTTTCCTTATTCTGTATTATCGTAATGCTTACCTTAATATCTTAGCTTATATTCAGCCTTTCCAGTTCATTGCAATGCCGAGTATATTCTCTCTACTGGCCTTTATTGTATTCACAATCTATTATCTGCTACTATAAAGGTGATGCCGATCCATTGGCATGATAATAATTATTGAGATAATCTCAAGAGACTTGTCATGAGTGAGTCCGCCTTGCTTGAGGACAAACTTTTTACATACAGTCAACACAATTCCAATTTGTTTATAACGTGGCATCTACTTAAACTGATGTAGCCCTGGTAACTCCAGCAGCTGGTATGTAATGAATCATGAATAATTATGATCTTTTGCCCTAAGAGGCCATGAAGTTTTCGTCCATAGTATTGATTTAGGCAGGCTGACAGCTCAGTGGAAACGGACACTCAATCACTCTCTGGTTTCAGCTTAATTCTTGGGCTCATTCTGATTTTTTGTAGTATTCCCATACAACATCACTGGCAAACAAATAATAATAATTATTATTATAATTTTTTTTTTTAAATAAATACAAATTTACGAGAAAAATAATAGAATATCAATAATTGTTTTCAGGAGATTTACAGTACAGGCAGTCATACTTGTTGTCTCATTTGTGGGGACGTAACTTAAAACGTTTTGTGTTATCTACTATATCATGAAATCTCACAATGAGGTATCTTTGATGCCAGTGCCCTGAAATCTGCCGCCACAGATCTTAATTAGGGCAAGGCTGACTATGTGGTGTAAGGCCTTCTTTAAAGGTTTCGGGGTTTTTGCTGAAAGAGGAATGGCCAGATCTGTGGGTTTGTAATAATTTTTCGACAGTTAAGTTTATACAGTAAAAAAGAAAAAAAAAATGAATTTCTTCTGACACTTGGACGGAGATGAATATGAACAAGAGGGCGTAAAAGTCAAGGACAAATAATATGGATAGTGAACTTACAGTATGGTTGGGTACCGACTGATTTACACTTTCATGGAAAGCCAACGAGGTATTAAGTTGTTTTCTAATACGACCCCAAAGTCATAGTGTAAAATACAGGTAGGTGTTCTAATAAATCGTCTTGCTAACCAGTAGCTATGATGCCATCGATCTAGTTCAAGAAGTGCCTCAAAGATAATGTTCAAAACTATTGTTGTCATAAAACGGGAAAACAATCTACAGCCCATATTATAATATGCTGCACAGGAAAAAAAAAACATTAAGTAAGTCTGGTGTTCAAAAAATCATCTATATTACGATCATGTCTTTCTGTTAAAGAAACAATCGCAGATAGAACTTTCTTGAGAAAGGAGAACTTAACTTCAGCGCTTCTTTACTCTATCTCCAATATTATGATTTTCGAAGTTTTTCTCTACGCAGAAAAGGCTTCTCCCATTCCGAGTAGTCAGTTTTTGGGTTGTTTGCAGCTGCTAAATTATTCTCTATCCAGTATAAAACACAATCTATTACTCCATATCATTGTAATGTATATCTGAAATAACCAATTACATTCCAGCGACACTTTTCTTCCCATCCGAGCCCGCATGAGCGCACATGAAAAATCATGATCAGGCAGAGAACCGAACCTCGAGTAAGACCTGATAACATGCCAGATAAAGGGAGAAATGAAAGTGAATGTGCCTGAATCATAGAGAACCGACGTAGGGGTGGTAAACCATTTCACTTCTCGTCGCTTCCTCTAGCAGAACACAGGCTTTATAATTATTAAAATATTATTTTATATTTTAAACTTTATTATCAAAAACCAAGCTCTAACCCTGGGAAAGGCAGACTAATCTCCTGGAAGTGAATAATAAAGGCCATGAGGCCATTTTAACACTAACTTTTAGTCCTCGAAGCATATAGAAAGCCAAGGTCGGCCAACAGATCGGGAGGCGGGGCAGGCGGCAAACCCAAACATAACATAAAGGAGACCACCAACTTTGACACGGCCTGGTGGTCAGTTGACAAAGGGCCGAGATAATCACCATATTGGAGGTTGAAAGGCCGAAGGTAAATCAAATCAAATCAATCCAGCGACATTGTGGACAAAGACTTAACAGACACGTATTTAATAGACATGGCTAAACAGTTTAAAACACAGCGATAGAAATGTCATCTTTTAGATTCATTATCAATAGATGATTTTTATAGTAGTCATCCTTTCTAAGCCACAGGCATACAGTGATAAAGATCTGGACTATTATCCCTTGAATTTAATGCCGGATGTAGGAAAAATGAAGAGACTTCAAACAAGGTGAATCGATTTGTCCTGTCCGTCAAATATGGAGATAGAATAAGCAAGTACTGATAATGACTGTTCGCATAGTTGTACGTATTTGGAGCCCGTTGTTGCCTTTTCAGAAACTGTTGCCAACGTCGAAAGACGGACAACGCTGGAGCAATATATTCATCTCTGTGCGATACGGCAAGTCAAATCTCAGCGATGTTGAAGGAAAACAAATCTCGTTCTGTCTATCCCTGTCCCGCATGTCCTTCCTTCCCCCACTCCCCCACTTATCATCTCTCCGCCCTTTCTCTCTATATATCTGATCTGTTATATCCTATTTCCCATTCTACTTTTTTTTTTTTTTTTACATTTATCTCTTACATTCCCAAATTTAACCCTCTGTCTGATTTCGTCCGATCCTATTATCCCCTGCGCTCTGACACTGTCACCATTACTTTCAGAAGTGCTAATGAAGTCTGTTCCAAATCCTGGATTCCTCTTACATTTCCCCACTCCCTCTTCGCCCCCTCCCCCCACCTCTCTCTCCCTCTTTCTCTTCCCCTTTCTTTCGCTTTCAGTTTTGATCACTGGGCATTAGACTGTCTCCTTTCTCACATCCTTTCTGCCCCTCTCTTCTTTGCAGGCGCATAGTGTGCTTCTGTCTGTCTGTCTGTCTTTCTATCTGTCTGTTTGTCTGCATGTCTGTCTTCGTTTGTCCATAACCCTAGAAATTTTGAAAAATGATGACAATGATGTGATGATATAATACAGTTAATTTGCCTTATTCATTTATTGGGCCCTAACGAGTTCTACAGATCATTCCTTCTTCTGCATGAAGTCAGTTGTCAGTAGGCAGGGAGTCTTAGATGTTAAGACATTTATATTAAGTGATAATGGTGATGATCATGATCATAATTTTACTAAAATGAGTCCGAGAGTCTGGCACTCTCATCTGTTTGTTTGTTATATTCTTTGTTTGTTTTGGGGCGGTAAAGGGAGGGGGGGTCTGCATATTTGTTGCTAGTTTATGTTGGTATGCTAAGTTAGTCACTGGTTGGCAGCCTTTCTCCTAGTATTGAAGACGCGTCTGTCAAATGGTTTTGATGCTGATGATGATGATGAGTTTGTTGCCATGAAGAAGAGTCAAGTTGACTCGAACATTTGGCTTCAGTTTCAACATCAAGAAGAAGTTATTTATATGTGTTATTATTATTATTTTAATTGTTTAGTTAGTTGCCGGTTTGAAGTCTTTCAGTTATATAAAATTGATGTTGATGATGATGTTGATAACATTATATCGCACAGTAGACAACCTCCGTTTTTCACATCAGCCATACAATGTCCCATTCATCATCTGATCATTTGGAGGGAGGGGGAGGGAAACCACAGTGGTATTAAATCTGAGAAGGGAGAGAGAGAGAGAGAGAGAAAAAAAATGACATCGAGACAGTAAGAGTGAAAGGGCCTGCAGTTGACATATTGACTGAAGCTCTACACGTAAAGATCTAGACTTTGCGAGTTTTCTTTACCTGTGTTATAGCCCCTTCCCCACCCCCTTCACAGCAGGTACACAACCCAAACCACCCTCTTTTTGTATAGAAAAAGATGGGAATGGGATAGAGGAGAGAAGTCTGACCCTTCCGTTATCTGTTCCAACCACCGTCATCATGGCAAAATGATAACAGACCAGACAGCCAAATACTAAACGAAGCCAGACAAAAATAGTACATTTCGTTATCGCAGAGAAAACAAACCATGGGTTAGAGTCTGTCAGGCACTGTCTGTTTGTGGTATGAGGCACTGTCTGCTTGTGGTAGCAGGCGGCCATTGCTGGCACTGACTCTGGTCAGCGTGAAAGAGAGGAGGTGATAAGACAAATGGTCAAACAGACAGTTAAACAAACAGTAGTGCGATCTAGTCAGAGAGAAGGGGTGAAGGAAGGGGGTGGGGGGGGGGGACAGGGAGACAGTGAGGAAAAGTGAATGAGCGAGTTATGGACCAGACAGAGATAAAGAGAACGAGAGAAGGGAAGAACAAGAGAGAGAGAGAACGGAAGAGATTGAGAGTAGATTATTTATATCTGGCAGACCGATTGGCAGACCTCCGCCATCTATCTCTTTTCGCATCATTATTGGCAATTATCACCGTCATCCATCTTTTCTCTCTCTCTCTCTCTCTCTCTCTCTATTCACCTTTGCTTCAAACCTTATCTTCCTTTTCTTTCAACCACACCCCCCCCCCCCTTCGCCTCATCTCCCTTTATCCGTGCATTTTTATTTTTTTTCTTATTTTTAATAAATTCCTTTTTTATGCTCTTGCTCATTTTTCCCATGAATCTTATTGTATATTCATGTAAATGTATTTTCAGTTCCCGTCAGCATTAAGACCACTCGTAGTCGTAGGCATGCAAACATTTTGCTATCAAACAAGAAGAAGAAGAAGAAGATCATCACCACCACCACCACCACCACCACCACCACCACCACCACCAACAACAACAACAACAACAACAACGCACACACAAAACAAAAACAAAGAAACGGGACAAATGTATGAGCCTACCTTATGACAATATAATTCATGGACACGCTGTCTTCCAGTACAGTGTGATAGAACGTTCTACAAACACTGACATCTAACCAGGCTAGCCCCCCCCCCTCCTCCAGCGTTTGTCCGTTACAAATGATCACATTTTTTTTTCTTCTTCTTCTCTCTCTCTCTCTCTCTCTCTCTCTCTCTCTCTCTCTCTGATCCCGCCTTACCCTAGCTACCACAGATCAAATAAATGATTTCTTCCTATCAGCTCAGCTCGTCTCTTCTCGTACAAAGCCAACTCTATTATCAGGCGTTAACTGGCCATCCGTTTTTCCCTCTTCTATTGTCATACTTGCTTTTGATAAAACGCCGTTTTCACCAGTTTAACTCTCTCCCCACTTTCCACAACATTGGAAGACAGACATTCTATAATCTGTGCCTACACTTCATTCGCTACATTCAACCAAACAAAAATTGCATGTTGTTCACCCTGTTTTGAAAGAGCCCGCAAAGCTAAATCCGGGTTTTTGCGAAACAGAAGATTTCTCGATACAGAATTTTTCTCCAAACAGTAGTTACCACAAAAATGCATTTTGTCCACGAAAGTAAGCCATCATTAGGTCATGCAGTGAAGGGCCAGTAATCACGATTGGAACAGCTCGGATTTCCCTTGAATACAGTTATTACTTCCCTTGGTAATCACGGCGCCTGCGTGCGGCGGGGTCAGACGATCATCATGGCTGGGCACAGAGAGAAAGACTCACATCGAAATAGCCCAGTCCAAGTTTGTCAGCCGTAAATCATTGCATAAGCTAGTATTCACCAACACGTGGACTTGGTTTGAAGAAAATAGAGTCTGGTGCGGATAGCTCATGGATTTTTTTTTTATCTTTACCAGATCATTTGTCTAACATTTATCTTATTAATAAAAATAAATCATGTAAATTTAATAAAATAGACATTGTCATTTAAGGAATTTCGTTTTTTTTTTTTCTTTGCTCCTTCAGATAACAAGCTAATAGGGGATGGCAGTAAAGATGCACCCATCAAGTCCAGCATTGTCCTGCCACCAAAGGTTCAGAAAATCCCATCGGAGGATGCAGCAAGCGATGATGGTATTTTTGACCTGGATGATGAGGATAAGATCCCCAGGATGAATCTTCGAGACTGGGATCCTGTGAGTTGGCTGACTGAGAAAGTAGATTAAAGACACCCCCCCCCCCAACACACACACACACACAAAACTATTGAATGGGATGGAATGGAAAATATTATTATAATGACTTTGGCACTTTATCAGAAATTGAGAAGAATGGAGTTATATGGCTAAGTCTTGATTGATGAAAGTTGATACTTATACACACAGAGAAAGAAAATCATCAAAATATTGCATGTGGAGGAAGAAATAATATCCACATAGTTTATCTAATCTAGATCTAATTCTTTCTGATTTTTTTTTTTTTTTTAAACATGAAAATTCAAGGTATGAACAGTGTAACAGATGTCCATGATCTGAAAGGATTTTTTCTTTAAAGACGGTTAAAAAAAAAAAAAGAAAGGCATTTGAAGAAGTTCTGAAATACTTTAGAATTTATTAGAATTATGAAAAGTTAAAGCAGCATGCACTTCATTGTTAGTGCTATTCTTGATTTAAAATTTTGCTTTTGGATAATGGATTTTTTCATTGATTCTTTCTTTCCAAGAAACCTGTGCTGGCCAGACTGTACCAGGTCAAGCTGATGGAAGAGGTAGGAGGGAGAGAGACTAACAATTTATTGCTGCGGTCTTGATGCACTACATTACTGCAATACAAGATCTCATTCCTGTGACACATCATGGCCATGAATAACTTTGTTATTTTTTGAGAAAAATGTTTCATCATAGATTTCTTGGATTATTGAAGTACATTACACTCACTCAATTGGGTTAGCCAAGTATCAAATTGTTTCATTTTTGATAAAGATTATCTTTTTTTTGTTTTTTTGTAGATTTATTTCATTGTATATTATTATTATAATGCTATCCTTGTCGCTAAAGTTTGTTTCTTTGGTGAAAAAGTAGAAAAAAAAAATATGAGAGATTTCCTGCGTAAGTTTTATTGTTTGCGTGTTGAAACTAAGCATATTTAACTGTTATGATTGACAGATTGTTGAGGATATTTCCCACCAGTTTATTTCCATGGAAGGCCTGATGGAAAAATTGCCCATGAACAAAAAGAAGGCAACTTTACTTAAGACTTGGAAGAGAAGATTCTTCAGAGCCAAAGATGGTTGGCTGTATTATTATGAGGTAGTATTTAGGTTGCTAGTTTAGCAGATTATTATTTTTTCACATTTCTAGTTTGATAGCCAGAAAAGATGTGTGACGTATTACAGTATTAGATTGTTTCTATTTAATGATTAACGTATTTGCTTGATGAAATCCATCGATGTATACCTCACTGGTCGGCGGAGCAAGCCTAAAAAAAAATTATGGGAGATATGTCATGGACTTTGACCATTGATATGTTGGTGACCACAGAGAATGAAGGAGAGACAGACATAATTGAAAGCATAGCATAACCCGGAGTCACTGTATTAGTGTTGTGAGTGAAAAGAGACTCACCAAGATATTCAGTGGCAATGAAATATATTCTCAGTTTGAAATTGTTGTATGATTCTGATAGGACAATTTAATAAAGCATTTGTTCTTTTAGAAAGGGAGACATAAGCTGTGATGGTAAACTACAGACAGTCGTCCACTTACAACTGACCGGTCATAAGTCGATCTGGTCATCAGTAGGTCTATGTAAAATTACTACAAGAATATTATGCTGCGAAACAATATTGTTATCACCATATAGTCCTATTTTATCAACATTTTTCTCAGTTCATTATTTTATTTTCGTTCTTTAGACATTGATTTAATCTTTCTTTTCCTTAAATATTTTTAAGGGTTTAAGTCAAACACTGTGCACTACGCATACGGTAGAGATCTTTTATTTTGTGCAAAACATACAAAAATATAAAATAGAAGGTTGAAAAAAATTAGAGTGTCCCCACCGACCAAATGGTCATTAAAGTCGATCAGTCATAAGTCGCATAGGTCGTAAGTGGACGACTACCTGTGTATTAATTTGATTGTATCATTGGATCTTTGTCTCTGTTTTCTGATGCTCATTTTTAAGAATGATAACATTTTGTGCGACTCCTTCCAACTTCTTGATACAAATGCAATCTATAGCATTCAGTGTGATGTCTCCCAAATATGGAATTGATGAGTACTTAGGGAATAATTTGTTGCCTCCTTGCAATTGGAGTCTTCTACTGTCTTGCTAATTTCCAATGCTTTCTCACAATACACAGACCAGCAATAGAGACCAACCCAGTGAAGCTATCCAGTTGATGGGAGGAATCATTCATGATCTTGGCAATAGGGTCCTGGGAATTGATGATGGGGTAGGTAATGTGTAGCAAAGAGTTGTTTTTAAAGTGAGATTTTGATCGTGACAAATGCAGCTAGTCAGATAATATTTGTAATGCCTAGAATATATTTCAGACTTCAACATTCTTATCATTTTCTTCATGAAATGTTCATGGTATGCATTTCTTTTGGTCAGTCAATATTTTACATAATGAAGTTCTGAACTTACAATTTGCTGGGCCATATGCTACATACCTTTGTCATAATGCCTAAACTGAAATAGTTTACTGGGAGAAAAGGAAGTGTTTAGGTGGATTCATTGTCCTGATTATTTCATCATTACTGTGGTCATTTTACAGATGTCCTTTCATTTTTGTATGAAGTCAGTCTGTCAGATTGTACTGTCTGACACTTTATCGTTGTATTTCACCAGCGAGGTCGATTCCTGATGGTCAGATGTCCCACAGAGAAAGAGTATGGACAGTGGAAAGTAGCGCTAGAGTCTCAGACAGCAGACAATACTAAAGCAACCTATGTTCGACCAGCACTAAAATCTCCTCATCATACCACCAAGGCAAGCATAGGGAGCTTCAGCAGATTCACACTCTCAAAAACAATACATGTGCTTTGGCAGGTTATCTTAGCCATGATGTCATAGACTCATGGCAAAATCCGACTTGATTTTAACTTTCATATCAGCACAGACAAACATTACAGTTTCTTTTAGTGGGGCCATATGAGGCCAAGTTTGTCTCATATTTCAAACATTTCATTTGTCCATTAGACACTAATTGTGACCAGCAAATTACATTGTCATGTAAAACTTAACAAACACATGTTGTGGATATGTACACAGGATTGGCACAGTTGTTGTATTAATATTCTGTTATAAGATCACATTGTCAGATCTACAATCATTTACTTGAAGTTATCAGTGTCACTCTGAGATGGAGATCAGAAGCAGGAGTAAGATGTTATAGTCTTATATGAGTGGACCTGTGAATGTGTGAGGCCCTATGAGCTGCTGTGAACTTGTCAGCATTGTTTGCAGGTCTTCTTAGGTTATCTCCTCCGGTGAAGCTTCATTTGAAATATTAAATGGACGTTAATATTACACATGTACTTTACATCTACAAGGACTTTGAGTATGATTCATAATTCTCATGTCTGTACTTAGTGAAGGAGCTCAAATTATGAATGCCACCGCCATCATGACATGCTTCTTTAGTATTTAACAGACCTGTTTTATGCATGATCAGTATAAATATTCTTCATGAAGATAGCAGACAAAGTGCATTTAATCAATGAATATTGTGGGTGAGGACAAGAAAGTCAAATTTAATTTCAAGCATGTGAGATTTTAAGAGTTTTCTGAAAACCACTAAGAATGACTTGAGCACTTGTTATATTTGTGATAATTGGGAGACATGATTTAAATATTGTTGCTAATGTTATTGTTTACAGACTGTGGTGGTGATAGATCTGGGCAGCACTGCTGTACGTGCAGGAATCCTGGGAGTGCAAGGTAACAGTGTGTTAGTCATGTGATTTTGAATGTGTTGATCTGCAGCAAGTTTATGTACGTAAATGGGGATCTTTTATTTTTACTCTTTAGTTTGAATGGAATACATGTACATGGTTGATTCGTTACATCCATGAGATAAAAATATGTATAATTTCAGTTCTGTTTTAAATGGAGATTTTATCATTTTTCTCCCTTTCCAGCCACTCTCCCAGAAGTTTTCTTTCCTAGTTTAATAGCTGTGGACAAGGAGACAGGAAAAATAGAGGCTATAGGAGAAGATGCATTGCGGCCAGACATACGTCACAGGTGTAAGGTGGTTCATCCCATACGTCCCTCTAACAAGGTGGATCAGGTGAGACAGAGAACCCCCCCTTTTTTTAAAAAAAAAAAAACAAAACTTTATTACATTCAGAAACAATCTAGGAAACTTGGACAATTGTAAACATTCACACCTAAATGATAAGATAACTTCAGATAAATACTCAATGCCCAGACACACTTAATTTCATGAGTTTTTTTCCAGTGGAGCACTGGGGTAGATTCATTTTTTTCCTTGCAAGCTAAGTGTACAAAAGAAATTATTATTGAAACTGAGATGAGAGTTTGGCACCCATTCCCATTTTTCTCTAGACATGCATGGGTATGCTTCTCACCTACTTTTTCTTATCAGTGGAGGAATTTTATGAGATACTGGGTTAATGAAGAGATCTTTGAATACTGTGGTGTCATTTTTTATTTTAATTGTGGTAAGGGTTTGTGAATTTTTCATTTTTTATTCAATGGGAGATATTGTAAGAGTTGGTGATGGTCTGGGGAAAGGAAAGACATCACAGGTGCTTGTATTTGCATCACTCAATTGTTATTGTTTTTTTTTGTTTTGTTGTTGTTGTTGATTTCCAGGCAATTTCTGACCTGAAAAGAATAAATTATTTCAGGATTGTCCAATAAGCGTAGCAGGTGTGCATTAAGACTAAATATGAATACTGCAATAAAGCTTCATCAACATGCTAATTATGTTCGTATTGTTAGTAATCCTGTGTATCTTTTTAGCAAAATAGAATCAAAAGATTTTATTGGATCTTAGATATGCAGTTTGACTTATGGTCTGTTGTGTGATTTTTTTTACCTCTGACAGGCAGGGAAAGTAAGTTTGGCTCAACTTAGCTCTGCAGATGATATTCATATTAATGTCACATTAATCACTTGGTCACCAGTTTTAGATGTGTTACTGATCTTTGCAATGTGTGTGAGCTCTCTCTGTCTCATTTACTGTCATCCCTTACATATGTAGTAGTGATGTATTTATTCTATAGAAACAGTGCGCTAGATTTTCTGACATTCTTATTCATTTTGAGCTGTGAGTTGGATTGGCTAAGCTATCCACTCTTAACTTTTTTTGTGAATTTGTTCCTAGTTTTTTAGACCCAGATATATTAAGTTCATTTCTAGGAATACCAAGAGTTTCTGTGAAATATTTTTTAAGAGGTATACCAGAATTCTTCTAACTCTCACGCAATTCAAAGGGTTAGTTAAATGTTTATATATTTTCAATAAGACTTGGAAAGTATATGTCTGTTAAGGAAGAAATAGCACTTATTTTTATGCACTAAAGATAGAACTGAGAACTGAATCACCACCAGAAATCAGTCATAAATTTCTAGTATACTACATTAGATCAGTTTAGATCCCACTCAAAGTTTATGAAATAATTTTATGAAATGTGATTTGAAAATGAGATATTGCCCTGCCAGTTTTCTGCTCTAGTTGGCTAGTGTAATTCTAAAGAAAAGATAAGATTTGAATGTTTGAGAATGCTCAGTATTTTATATTCAGACTTTCAATCTGTTGTCACTGTGTTTCCTTAGAGAGTTGAGATAATAGATTTTCAAGCTGTTGTCATTGTGTTTCCTTAGAGAGTTGAGGTAATAGATTGTCAGGTGGAGAAAGAAAGTTAATCATGTCAAATCTAGTTGCAGTTTGTTGTGTTTGTTGCATTAGAATATATGAAAGTGACAAACTGCAACATGCCAGCATATATGTTGTCACCCCCAGTAAACTAAATATTGTGCAATACTAACATACTGTGCCCTGTATTTTGAACACGTGAACATTTGAAGGGGTGGGTAGCACGTATTATCACAGTTGTAGGTCATTGCTGCTCAACACATGAAAAACTGCATTTTGATGTTAATTTTAACAATTCTAGCTGGTACACTGATAATTGTTTACATTGTTTTATACAGTGGTCTCTGCCTAAGAACCCTCGCCCTAAGAACCCGCCCATGCTGTGAAACGGAATTTTTCCACTATAATTTACCCCTCTAAGAACCTGCTCTGGGTGCTCCCAAATGAAAAAATCCGTCTAAGAGCCTGGTGTCGGAACAAGATACCCAAGTACATATGGTATAATTCCACATCATACTGATCACTTGAGAGTAATGCACAGTGTTAGATGTGCATCTTTAATGGGGACGGAGATGGGGGGAACAGGTAGACAAAGGATTGGAAGTAATGGTTGATGTATGACTGCGTAATCAGGCAACGTTGTTGGCCAACCTGTAACCATTTCTTTGTTTGACAACACGTGGGACACCACTTGTGATTGGCTTTGTGGACAAGGGGGTGTAAGTCTAGCCTCCTGACTGGTCAGCTGTTTTGCTGCTTCGGTCGGTCTGTAAACACTTGAGTCACTCATACGATTATCCCCGGAGTAGCATAGCATTATCATATTTTCAACAGTGTTACTGTTATGTGAAAACTCACACGGCGACTAAGCGATAGGCAGTATTGATGTAACTATATGCTAAAAAGATCAGGAATTGCTACATCGAATTATAACACACACAGGGAAGAAGATCGTACTTATCCACGCAGATACATCTTTAACTAACGGTAATGATCAACTAATCATAGTAGTGAAGACAATCTGAGGTCATATGGGTTGCGTAACTTTTCAATTCGCCTAAGAACCCGTCTGCCTAAGAACCCGCTTTTTTTTGTCTCCCAACGACCGGGTTCTTAGGCGGAGACCACTGTATTATTGTATCAAGTTGTTTGACATTTAATGCTCAATTTTTGGTGATTTTTCTTGGAAGGTGTCCCATATCCCTTTAATATGATAGTGGAAAATCCTTGTGCTGACACACGATATATATAAAAAATGCCATACTGTGAGTGACTTTCTCGTTATCAGTTATATTTTTTTTTTCATAAAAAGCCCGACGAGACAACCTCCACTAGGAGGTTGAAAGACATATTACAGTCTATCAGCCTGTGTAGTAATACTGATTTCTCTTGTTATAGAGGGATTAGAATGTCTTTAATGCCAGTATGTAATTTTTCTGTAGCTATCAACCTGTGAATGATTTTTGCAAGTGTGACACAACAATTAACATCACCAGTTTAATGCATTAGTTCATGTTTATTCAATTCTGTCTAGCATCATTAAACTTTTTCTCACTTTCTCTATTGTAGCCTTCTCATGCCAATTGGCATACTGCCAATTTATTGTAGTCAGAGAAACTCATGAGAGAGTGTGAAGATTCATCAGATGTCAGTGTTGTGTTTGCATTTAAGAATGAAATCCATCCGTCCATTTATTAGCTGGCTTTTGTTTTTGTTTTTCAGAAGTTTAGGTCCAAGTCACTCCTAATTCCTTTTTTTTTTACCTGAAAGCTGTTTAAATTAAATTTTGAAGTAGTTAAAGACATCACTATCTTTTTCATTTCATCTTCTGATCGAACATATTGATGTAAATGTAACTGTTTTCCAGAATTTAGATGTTTTTGTGTAGTAAAAGGTGGGGGTTGTATTTTGCTTATGCTGTTGCAAACAGACAATGGCCCTAAGTGGAGACAACAAAGAAGTTCTAATCATCAGGTTATTTCTAGTTATTGTGTGTTGGCTTTATTCTACTGTTGTGATTCAAGAGAAACATTATAAGAAAAAAAAATTATTTGGGATTGGGGAGGGGAAGAGGGGTAAAAGTTAAAACGGTAGAGAGATTACGTGTTGCAGCATTGGTTTCCAAACTTGAGTATCTTAGTCCCTCTGCGATTCACCAACAGTGGGTAGAATTATGTGTATGCATAAAAGATCAGCGTTGTTCCGCAGCCATCTCACTGTTACTTTTCTCCTTTTTCTTTGTTTGGGAATGCCAGATCTAGGATGAAATCAATTTGTTCAGAGGAAAATTAACTGAATGTATCACATTGTTTCTTGCATTTTGTTCTTCACCACTGAAACAGACAATAATCAGGCCTGTGAGTTTCACATTTCATTCTCATTTTTTTTTTGTTTGTTTTGATTTTGAAAAAAAAGCTATATCTAAAATATTACCTGCACGACTGGAATGGCTTGCTTTTTTTTTTTTTTTTGTGTGCATCATGTACAAATTGTTCCTTGCACCTTTTTTTTTTTTGTACCGTCCCTGGAACATTTTCCAATCAAATACATACTTGATTTTCTTTAATCCTTTACTGATATCCTGTTTTGTTTTAGAAAGCACACAACCACAAAGTCTCAGCATATTTAATTTTTTATCTATTTCATACACCAAAGTCTTTTCTATGTCACTGAGCTACAATTGTACGTCATAGTTTTAGTTTGACCTTGACATTGAAGTTAATTTACTTGAAGAGAGTGACATATGATAAACAATATTAACCATGAAAATATGCAAGGACAAATAACTGTAGTTAAGATATAGATACACAAAATTGTGGTTCTATAATATATACTACCCACGCATGATAACCAGGGATCAGATATTTCAAATCAGACAAATCCACTTTTCTGCATTTGTTTCATCTGATTTTGAAATTAGTTAAAGACACCAATTGTAAACTGTAACTTTTTTAAACCCTTTTTCAACCCCAAAACCTATACTCTGATTTTATGTGGTGATTTCATCGTCCTCCCATGTTTTCAACATTCATGCTCAATTTTTTTTAGTCTATGCACAGAGAATTTAGCCACCCATATGCTGGTATCTCTGATTTCTGAATCCACGTTGAAGATGTCCGAAGAGAATTTTACTCTGATAACAGCTCTTTTTTCAACCTATATCGCAGAATATGTATTTTGTGGACTGCATTTTTTTTTTTCATTTACCGTTATTGGACGCATCAGACTCTTTGCTTCCACATTGAAATTTAATACATGTATCTTTTGTTTCACTATGCATGTGAGACAATAAGGGAATGAGATGTCAGTATGTTTTTGTTGTTTTCATGACTGTTACATAAATAGAGGAACTGACATGTAGGGGGGAAAGACTCAAATAGAACAAAAGTGTAAGAAACAAAAGAGATTAGTGTGGAACAAGATAAGTCACTGTAGCATATGGGTATTTAACACTTTAGTATTATGACACTGGATTTGAGAAGCCAAAATATTTTATGAACTGCAGGTGCACCTCAAAAGGGCAAACTTTTTACTCTGAATTTTTACAAAAATCCCGCATAATGATTCATTTTTTTTTTTTTTCATTTTTGAGAAAGAGCACTGTCTTTCTAAAATAGCTTAATATAAATTATATCAGTGAGTGAGCTTCCCTTTGTCCAAATCAATGTGTTCCGCAAACATACCTGTGACCTCCAACTGTATTCGATCTTAGTTTGAAAACATGTGTTTCAAGATTTCTTGACTTCAGAGCTGCAGATCTACTTTTTAATGGTGCATGCTGTCTGTTTCATTCATCATATTGTGAAATTACATTCAGCTTCATCTAGCTCAACATTTATGCATAACTGGGTGAGGACATGGCTTAAACTTCAATTCAGCATCAATTTACTACAGTCTCAAGTTATAGCTAAATATTGAGCCATCGGATGTGGTTTTGTTTTAGACTTGCTTGTTTTCAGCACTTGCTTAATGCTCTGAGTCACCATCTTAAGATCTTTCCCTCCTCTCCAAACCACCACTACCACACCAAATGGCAGTTATCATCAATTTTCATTTTTTGCCAGTACTTATGTTTCATCATGTATGTCAGTAGTTCTACTATTACAAAAAAAAAAAAAAATGGCCTCTTACTTAACATTTTCCCTGTTTTCTTAATCTAGTACATTTTAAATATTATGTGACATGGTATCTGATCCATAAATGCACACTGAGCACAGCATAGGAGTACACGGTGCTCATTATGAGAAAGATAAGTCTAAAATTCAATACTTGGCTGGAACAATGGAAGTAATTCAAACAAAGTGTAAAATGAGACAAATCTAAGAAACAGAGACTAGGGCTCCTCAGAAATTTGCTCCAGTTGCGTGTTGGCAGTTTTTACTTTCTTGTCATATGTGCATGTTGTTGTTTTGTGCTCAGCATCATGTCATGATTCATGTTGCAGTTTTACCATTGAAGTTTGGATATAATCTTGACATGAACTCTCAGTGACACAACATGCATACATTTCATTCCATCTTACCACATGTTTTTGTCTGATATTTTTTTTTCCTGTAAAATATATCACATTTTGTCACCTCATTTTGCTCAGTCCATGGTATCTTTTTTCATTGAACTAAAACTATAGTAATCTATAGCATGAAAATTAGTTTTCTGAAATTCGTAATATTTTGTTCCCTTTTTGTTTTGAAAAGACATCCATATCTATTTCATATTTCAGTTTTATAGTGCAAATAATAAATTTTCTGGTCTGTTGAACAAAAAAATAATTTTGAAAACTGAGAAAATTTACCTTTTTTTTTATATTGAATGGCATCTGTAGAATATGACATTGAATTTTCTTTGGTATGCAGAAGGCTCAAGCATTTTCGTTTTTGATTTATTATAAACTCATCTTGCCATATAGATAGATGGGTCATGACCATTATCCTTTTTGCCTTCGACCTCCTACTTATCATTTTCCCAGTTACTTTTCAACTTCCCTTGTCCTGCATCCTCTTTACATTGTATGGTCTTAAAGGACCCATTTATGAGAAATGCCATGGTGGTGTCACAGGTACAGAAAAAGATAGCTTTATTATGTGTTAATCAAAATGCACCAATGACTATAATACATTTAGCCATGCCTTGGTGCTGTTGAGCTCAAATTATAAACTATCTATGGCCAGGAATGTAATATGCCTATGACACAATATCATGGTTGGAGGATGCTGTCATAATCATTTTTATTATTGGCCTTGGAATATGGAGTCATTGAGGACAGAATTAATTTGAGACCAATTACAATTGTATCACCGTACTACAATATTTCACATTGTGAGATAATTATAATTGTGACCCCTAATTACTCAGAGATAAGTCTCATGGCTAGTATTTTTTTCCAGAAGACAGAGATGTCACATAACAGAGTATGTAGAACTGTCACAGTTACAATATTATGAATGTGGGTAAACTAGTACTCCCAGGATAAAAATTAGTACAAATGTGAGACTGTGGTAATCATGATTATTAAAGGACATTATGGAAAAAAAAAAGTTTCAAATGATTCTAAATATTCATAGTCTTTCAATATGCATGTATGAAAGAATACCAGATATACATTTGCTTGTATTTTAGTCATTACCTTTGATGATGAAAATTCACATGACAAGTTCCTTACTTGATTTTTGCTTTGCTTTTTCTCCTTAACAATTGATAAGTATTTAATTGGTGTGTGGTTTTCACACATTTTATCATCACTTTGCCATTTCTGATTTCATATGCATTTTGCCTTTCAGTTCAACATTGAAATTCATCTGATGGGAGCCATCTTCTCTAAAGTTTTCCAAGAATTAAAGGTCAATCCATCAGATTATTGGGTAAGATTACTGCTAACTTGTAATTGGTTCATTGCTGTAATTTAACTTTTTCAAGAATTAGCTCATCATTTATCATCACACATTGTGACACCTTGCTATCAGCCTGTTAATTTATTTTTTTGTGTACATCACAATATTTTGAATGAATGCTACCATGGACACTCCTAATGGACCCTATCAGGTCCGAAAACAGGGGTTGCTTTGCCCATCTCTATATATTTTGCTGCAAAGCAATATTACCGGTCTAGCTATATGTAGAGATCAGTCATGTGTATAAAGTCTTTCTAGAGCTGTTTTGTGTATATCTGTGACCTGTGCAGGTGATGGTGAGCACACCCCAGAACCTGGGTGACCCTCTGAAGCGAGGTCTGATGGAGGCTCTGGTGGACAAATTAAATGTCAAGGGGGTGTGTATGATACAGCAGGCTCTGCTCTCACTCTACTCGTACAATACCACCTCAGGAATCATTGTGGACATTGGGCACAGGATTGAAATCTTGCCCATCTTTGATGGTAGGTTGGAGAAGTATAGTCAGTTATTAATTTGTTCTGATAAACAATTTTGCAATGGGGTGCTGTTGAATTTGGAATCATCATCCAATAGCAGAATGGCTGGATCTAAAAACTCTTAGACAGAATGTAAAACACCTTTTCAGATCCAACTAGCCTTGATTGAATAGTTGGAAATTTTGGTATTGCTTTAATTTGCTTCAATGGGAGATATAATTTGGAAAGAAAGTGATACAGCTCTTCAAATGCTGCAATAATTTTTTTTTTTTTTTTTTAAATGCTTTAACACATGTCGTGGTCAATCCCTAAGTATAAATATATATATATTAGCGAGGACCCTTACCAGCTGTGAGAGCCAAAATCTATTTGCCACAAAATATGCCATATTATTCATATCCTTAGGTTTTGTGATAGAAGGAGGTGTGGCTCGTTGTCCTTACGGTGGGCAGAAAGTTCAAGAATCCCTCACAGTGGCCCTGCTAGGCAACAACTACAAGTTTTTCTCTACCCCTGAACAACTGCTGGTCAGATATATCATGGAAGAGGTAAGGAATCTGTGGTGTTCACATCTAGTCTCAGTGCTGTGTAATGTAACTATCATTGACATACATTATGTAGGATGAATCTGCATTGAACAGTCCTCTAAAATGTATGTTATGTAAAGAAAATTATGACTGGAGTTGTTTTAACCTCACAGGAGAAGGAGAATTTAATGTATTGGAGATTAGTGTATGATGTAATGTTTGCTTGGTCCCACAAAACTACGGTCAGTTTGTTTTAACCAAATAAAAAGATAAAAATAGCAAGAAAAATAGAAACCCGGCTATCACTTGAGGTTCAGAGCTTTCTTTTCGTGCCAAGTTTTAGAATGAAATGGTTTTGTTACTGTGTTCAAACAACTTTTCTTCAGTCCAGTAGGCTCTCTCTCATGGACACATCCTATAAATATAAAGAAAGGAAATACCACTTTGATTTACATTTTTTTAAACATACTTGATATAAATTAACAAAAAATTATTACAGGAGGGAAAAAAAAAAGCTCTTTACACAATGAATTTTGAAATTTTCAGGTACTTGTGTTTAAATTATTGAGCAAATGTAATTTTTCTCATATTTTTTTTTTTTTCAGCTCTTGTGAATCTCTTTAGTCCAGAGTAGTCTTGGCTGACAAGACAAGTCATGCTTTGTTTTCATGTTTTGCCAAATTTTAGTGTCAGCACTATGACGCTCATCAATTGTCAGGTGCATATTATGCGTTATGAAAAGTCAGTTATTACAACATTATGATTCCACTATTGCCTTTCAGAGTTGCTATGTTGCCCAGGACTACCAGCAGGAAGTTGAATGGCACAACAGTCAGCCACAGACCATGAGAACCTCAGTCAGCTTCAGCAAATTTGCTTTGCCAGAAGGGGCCTACAGGTCAGTGCTGTTGTTTCTGACACTACTTTTTCTGTATTGTCAGTGACAGCCTGGACGCTAGGGATGTCCATGTCTAACATTTGAAAATAAGATTTTTTTTTGCAACAGAATAACTGTTTTTCTAGCAAATAAAAATTTTTCAAAGCCTAGGGCTGTCTCTCCTCGTCTTTTTTTGTTTTTCCATGAAATATGTGGTGGGATTGTTGTATTATAACTCTACATTTACTTGATAGGCACAGTAACAGTTGTAAGTTTAATACAGTTTATGAAAAAGTAATACCAGAACTTAGATTGTTGTAAACTGCACCTACTATTCTATGTGTGGTTATTTCATGTATATAATATTATAGATGCTGTTTTCTAGGGGATAAAGCCATTGAAATCCACGTTTCAGAAGAGCAGATGTGCTGATCTATCTGTCTTTCCTCTTTCAACAGTGGAGTTGAATGTGACATAAGCAGGTTCAAAAGTCCAGAAGGATTTTTCAATGTCGACATGTGGGAGATGGACTATCCTACTTTACACAAGCTGATCCACCAGGCCATCCAGACCTGCCCCATGGACAACAGGAGACACATGTGGAGGTAAGGGACAAGAACTTGTTTTTCATTCATTCATATAATGTTCTGCAATCACATACAACTCTGTAACCAACATTTCTTTCCAAATTTTGTTTTAGGAGTCATTAACTCTTTCAAATGGCTCTTAGTACTTTTGTGTACATTATTCTATAAAATCTGCTGAATGAAAGACTAACTGAAGTCATTTGGCCAATTTTAGTATAATTATAAAGAAAGGAGGCACTGTTTTGATGAGCAGTATCTTTGCATTTACTTTTCAGAAATGTGCAAAGAGCTAATTCATACTACATAGTATTTGTTCACTGATGCCAAATTCAGAGTGGCTGGGAAAACTACCCAGACACTGCATGTGCAAAGACTTGAATGTTTTTATGCTCATTTGCTTATTCTTTTTTATAAAGGTTTGTCTCTGAAAGGGCAAAGAAAGAAAAAAGAAAAAGAAACAAAATTGAGAATGTTGAGTTTTTGGATGTTAGTACTAGTGTGGGACACGACTCAATGAAATCAGGTGCTGGTAGTTTTTGAGCTTATTGAGTTACTTTTATCATATTAAAGCGTATTCTTTTCCTATCTTTTGGTGAAAAAAATCTTTGCTCTACTTTGAGTAGATGACAGGATATTGGCAATTAAAGGCAATGGGGACGACCTGCTGCTGCAGCTGAACTTAGTGGGGAAACTGCTTGCCAATTTGGTTAATCCGTAGAAGTCATCATTTAGGTCATGTTGCTAAATTACACTTTTCAGATTTTTACTCCTTTTATTTCAGCAAATTCATCTCTGAAACACGTTTTTAAATGGACGTTGAAGGGTCTGTGCAAAACAATGAAACTGAATTGAAAATTGTTAAATAAAAATTTAAATTGGGATTTCTGGGGTTACCCGAAGTTTGATGAGTGCCTGATTTCTTGGTGTCACATCTCAAATATTTCTGTTTGCTTCACTGTTTCATGCCTTCTGTGGTGGATAAAGGAAAAAAGCTCCAGTACAACACTTTTTTTTTTTATATTTCCATTATCCCAGGGCTGTCTTTTTGAGTGGCGGGGTGACCATGCTGCCTGGTTTTGCAGAAAGGCTGGAAAGGGAGTTAACCAAGTTAGCACCACCTGGTGTCCCAGTAGAGGTAAGAGTTGTCTGCCTTCTTTTCTTCCTTGACGACAGTAGTTCACTAGACAATATCCACTGCCGAGTGCTTTGTTTTTTTTGTTTTTGTTTTTGTCCTTGTTTGACAGGTCTGGATTTTTTTTTTTTTCATTGCAGTAGTAAGGTAAATTCTAAATCAGTATAAAATCATTTGAATGGGCAATGGAGACTTGTTTTCTTTGCAGAAGATATAGAGAGGTGTATATACGTTCTGTCTAAATTCACTTATAATTCAGTTTGAAAAAAAGGAAAACACTGTCATTTATGGTTTATACACGTGACTTATTGTGACTCAGTCTCAATGCATTGTTGATTGACAGAAAATGAAGATGCTTTTGTGATTTCAAGATTTACTTTATTCCATGTTATTATTTCATATCCTACTGAGTAAATTCTATTTTGTTTTTCTTTTGACGTCATTGAAGTGTTGGTGCTCTTAGAGAAATATCAATTCAGGGCTTAACTCTTTCACGGCTTGACCCTGTTCCCACAGCTGGTCACCTCCAAACATGCCCAATTTCATAACTCATTTTCTGACCACACCTTCACTACATGCATAAATTCTTTCAACAGTTCAGAGCAAATAAACCATGTAAAATAGTATCAAATACATTGGAGGGAATCATAGAAGATGAAGAAAATATGTATAAATATTTTGGTGCCATGTGAGAGGAGGAAAATGACAAGAAACATAACAACAACAACCCAAAACATTATGTTTTACATAATATTTTTCAACTTATAATTAATTCTAAATATTGACACTGCCTTTTACTGTCTGACGCTAGTAAATCCTCATTTCATACAAAGCTAACACTTTTCTAGGGCATACAGGTTAAGGTGAACATTTCAAAAAGGGCCCTAGCTCCATGGCTAGTGTGGACAAACTTGTCAACAAAAAAAAAACTAATAAAAAAGCACTTTTACTGCACAGATTTTGCTCTTCAAACATGCTTTCAAAACTGATGCTGTCATCTGATGGCCCAAAAGTAGATCCGTGTGTTTCTTTTTAAAATCCTGGAAACACTGGAGCAGTAAAATATGTTTATTTACCAAACCGAGTTTTCTGGCTCAAGGTCTAGCCATGACTTCCGTCCAGAGCTGGATTTTCTAACTCGAAGTAGGCAAGTGAGTTGATTATTGCTGGAAGTTAATTCGTTCATCATGTCACAATCCTAGGTTCATGCTGCCCCACAACGCTATCATGCTGCCTTTATTGGAGCCTGCTCTGTAGCCCTGATGCCACAGTTTGAAGGGCTGGCCATCTCCAGGGAAGAATGGAAAAAAGAGGGAGGAAAAGCCTTTCGGAAATGGCAGGTTGCAGCATCATGACACTCCTCTCGCTAACTGGTTGGCAAGGCCTGGGTCATGACAGCTAGTGGACCACTTCATTGAGTATGGTGTCACTGACACAGACCAGGTCTCCTTAAGAACACAGACTGGAAATGGTGTAGAATTAACCCTTTCATTGCCATGATTGTAGTCTTTTTAATTGTGTGAATGAGTATGGCGAAGGCATATGTGCATATTCATGGTTTTGATGGTCACAATTTATTTGGTTAATTTTCTGCAGCTCTTGGCAGTGTGATGAAGTTCTTTTGCACATTTATTTTCAAGAAGCCTTTTTCCTGTCTTTCACATCACTGAAGTGTCATTCTTTCCCCATAAAGCAAGTTCACAGTAGCTTTTGTGACTCTGGGATGACTTAAGGTCGTTTCAGCTAGTTCAGATAGAAGTCTTTGTGTTTCTAATTTGTGCTTCAACATTTATTTTTTTGGAGAAGAAAACTGTGAGGAGGTCATCTTCCAGTAATTTTACATTATGATTTGTTGATGTGAGATTTGAAAAGGAAGGATTAGAAAATGTATGAAAAAAAACATGAAAAGGATCATTCTAGGAACAGAAGCAGATATTTGTGACATTTAGGTAACAAATGGTCAAAGTGCCCACATTTGTGTCACATGTCAAAGTGTTTTGGGTATCCACAAAAGATTTTTTTTTTTTTATGTCAATCGAGATATACATTTGCATAACTTCAGCTTTCCAAGAGAAAAGGATGATTGCATACAGAAAAATTTCTGGTGCTTTGATATCTATGAAAAGTAGATGTGGTAGTGCCAGTATTTTGACCTTTCTGAGGAAAGGACAAGAAGTTTAGGTACAGAAATACTCTGTTATCAGTAATTTTTGTATATCAACAAGTTATTGAGCTTGGTAATGAGATCTATTAAAATATCAATCATAGAAACGTGCTATCTGATTCAATAGCAGTTTTTGTATAACAAGCACTGTCCAGAAAAACAAATAAGCCTGTTGTGAGTAAATGATAGTTGTGTTGTTGACATTGAGGCAGAGTATTTTGACCTGTCAAAGAATACCCATGTCTTTATAATGACCTGGAATTGAAGCCTGGCTGAATGAAATACTTATTTATTGAAATGCTTCGTGTTTCTGTTTGCATATTTTATCACTGTAGATGAATGAACATGATAGCAAACATTCCTCAAGTATTCATACCATTCCTCCACTTATTTATTAGCTGTTTACACACATCTGACATTCCAGTTTATTTTCTTTATATATATATATATATGTGTATAGATCTATACGTATACTCGTGATATGCGTATCATTTATAAAACATGCAAAATGTTTACAGGTTAATTCACATTCCAGCATGCCTTATGTACACTACACACCAGTATGAAATAGAATTTTATGTAGGTTGTGATTAAATAGTTTTAGGTACTGAAAGATGAAGGAGAGAGTGTTAGAAAAACGTACAGAAGAGGAGCATTCATGTTTTATGGAGCTCTCTGATGATACGTACTTGATACTGAGCTGGTTATAAAAAAAATTACTACAATGTGAACTCATATACAGTGGGGTTGTGTGTTTTTTTTTCTTGAGTGGAAATGTGAGGAATATTATATAATAATATGAAACACAGAGCAATAATCTGTAACCTATTGTAAATTACATTTCACTTTTTTTGAGTGAAGGTATTTTTTTTTTTTAAATCTATTTAAAGTTTGCTGCTTGTTTTATATCATAATCAAAAGAGCTATTACTGAAAAAGTGGTCATCCAGTAGCCAGTCTGTCTACTTGGCCAATCTCAGAGAAAATGTTGCATCTGTTAGTTTTGAAATCCTAAATTTTGGTGACCCAGGCTCAGATTTGATGAGGACCTAGGATGTTTGGCTACAGCACTCACTCTTTAAGGCTACAAAATTTGTATGTCCATCATGTTCATTAACTTTTGTTAAAATCAGGATGTGCATTTTTCCTCTGTATCATTTTGCCTGTGCATTTTATGAAGTCCAGCAGCTGCTATTTGTTTTTCTAAATCCCCCAGAATGTGTTTTTAATGATATTGTTCATCTAAAAATAACTTAATTTTATTGATTCGTTCAATACTGTTTTTAAAATGAACAACTTGCTTACAAGTTTTTAATGCTAAACAATCCTGTCATTTTGTTGTTCATGAGTCTATGGTCGGACATGAATTTAACAATTTTATTCTCAGCATCTTTAGCCTTCTCATGACATATTCATGAAATCCTCAGTTTGTGGGCTTTTAAGTGCATACATGCATGAAACCTCGGTTTGAGTGGGCTTTCAAGTGTATGTATATCACAGTTGACAGCATTGTCGCTAAATGTGTGGTTTCTTTTTTACCCAAAGTTAGATCAAGATTCACTGGACAATGTGCTTCCAAATCTTCATGTGTATTGTCTTAGCTGTGTCAATTATTGACCCCTTCAAGCAATCATACAGCTATCTATACTTTGTTCTTGTTCTTTTTTAATCCTTCTGTATGCTGTTGAGTTAATTTAGCAGTATCCATCCCTGTGTGCTATAGTAATCCATCTTCCCTTGCAATGGTGTCTGCATTTTATTGGACATTTTGTTTGTCATGTTCGTTCTGGCAATACAAGTTGTTGTTTGATTCTAATCTATTTTAATTTTGATTTTTATTGTTTGCCACAATGTTTTTGTGTCTTGTAAACATGGGCTCTTCACCATTTTCTCATTTTCACTAATACTCAAATCATAATCCAGAAGTATCAGTGATATTGATCGCCAATCAGTAACATTCCTTTCAAGCCAAGATTATCTATGCTGTACCTGTATCATTGCATTTTTCTTTCAGGTGAAATTTACATTTGTTCTCACAAAAAAGAAATCATTAGACCCAAGCCTAAGCTAGATTGCTGACAGAGAAGGAACAACACAACAGCAGTCAGTGATGGCTAGCCATTGAAAACTGCACTACTGCAGTGATAATATTGACACAGTAGAAGCTAGTAAAGTTCATGACTGGAAGTTAGTGGAAAAAAAAAAAATTCAGTTACAGTGCTGGAATTTTATGTATGCAGCGGCAGATATTTGGGAGATAAAAAAGCAATTCAAATCTCGTGCTTTATTGTGCATCTATTTATGCAAACATTTAGTGGATCATAATATTATGTACAAAGACAATTATCTTCTCTTGGACTCTTTGACCCAACGTTTATGTTGATTGATGTGTCATGCCCTTCAGTATGAACTATGGTTGTTTTTATTTGTTTAGTTCATTGCAGTCTATTCTTTCAAAACTATTTGCGTCTGCTTACCCCATGTTTGCGCTTTGCTGCAGCCTGTTGGGCTTGTTATTCAAACAACTCCTGATTTCAGTTGTTGGAAATATAGCAATGATGTTGAACATTATCCGTTTGTTGAAATTCTTTTGCAAACAGTTCTTAAGTTCATTTATTTGAAATATGATTTTTTGTTTATCTATCACTATAGTTCTGTGCTTGTTCATCAACATTTCTGCTTTTTATTGTCATTATGGAAGTGTTATACCTCACTTCTGTAATAGTGCTGAAGTTTCTAAGTTGCCCGAAAATTTCAAGAAAAAGATCAAGTTATACTGTGCTAGTTGTCATTTGTGAAGATTCTGGCATTTGGATTTGTTCTGAATCTTTCTTTGCTCATGTGCTGGTAATGAATACTTGTATTTCAGTTGCCTAACATTGTGAGTGTCACCTTGTACAGGTGACTGGCCTATATGGTTTCATTCTGGGACACTTCATGCAACATGTTCATTATTGTGAAGGTTAGTGTGGTAACAACAGTGAACAACAATGTTAGCAGACTAGAAGGATGAAGTAACCATCCATCAATTTGTACTGGAATACACCTGATAATTTGCACCGCTGTGTGCAGTCAGATTTCAATTATCAAGCCTCTGGCGAGATAGAGGTTCAGGCTAATCACATGCAGATGATTTGTTCAACACAATATGAAAAGATGCCAGACAGAGTGTATGTGAAAGGGAGGATAACATGACATGCCAGTTACTAGACTGTACATTGTGTGCTGTACTTTGGTTCATCCTGTATATTACTAACTTATGAGAAAAAGATGTTTATGGCTGGTTTGGGGAACTACTCCCTTATATGTTGTACAGTGAATGTTTTTCTTGTGCCCAGGGCAAATGAGTCGGAAGTCACACTGAGCGATATCCATTTGTGTCCATTTTTATTTATTTTCCAACTAAAAAAACAAAATTTAAAACCCCTCCCCCCAATTTTTTTTTTTTCAGGTTAGAATGGCTAAATTTTTGTTTTGTGAAAAAGAGAAATAAGAAAAACATTTGATACCCAAGTCAGAAAAAAAGTTACAAAAGGCCATAGCTTGAAATCACCCAGTGTGACTCCTGACTCATTTGCCCTGGGCGCAAGACATTTCATATTGAAGAGTCCATATTCTCATAATCACGTGTGAACTGTATACATATACATATGTATGCTTTCTTCTTGCCTTATATTTCATGTATATATTTCATACATTTTCAGAATCACTCCCCAAGTTGTCATTATTATTACTTCTTGTTATGGAGGATATACATTACCAACTTGCAATCACAGCAGTGAATGGCATATCACAAATTAATATAACATATATCATTGATTATTTCTTTCTGTTTGTTTTTCCTCATCCTAGGAGAATACCCTGAATGACTGTATGGCAAACCTTAATATATTGTCTTAGAGTGTGTTGATAAACAAGTGTTTATGCTCTCTTATTTTATTGGTAACTGTATTTATGATATTCTGTGCATGAAATTTCTCAAGGTTTGAATGCTAGCTCTGTATGTCTGACATTTGAGTTCCTTCTCTGCGTAAGTCTATGAATATGGTGAATCTTTGAAACTCTTTATGTCCGTGAAGACAAAGACAATATCTAAACTGGTTAGGTACAGTGACAGAACCTAACTTAGGTTCTTACAGGCAACTAAAATACCATTTTGCTCTAATTTTTTAAAATTCTTTTTTTTTTTGTTGTTGTGTAATCCTGATCTCTCCTTTTCTGAAAACATGGTAAACCAAGATTTTAAACTGTTATATACCAAAAAGCAATAAATTTCCAAATTTTCTGTCATATTTTTTTGGTTTGTGATTGAACATAATTCAAAATTTAAAGTATTGCATATGTATATATATATAATAATATTAGACATTCTTTTTCAAGTTGACAAATGAATTCATTTAATTGTTGGAGGAGGAAAAAAGATAAATTGATGACTCAACTTTATTTTTTCTCCTTCCTCTTTTTTTAAAGTTGTATCTGGAAGAAGATAAAACTCATATTTTTTTTTCATAATAGGTAGGCAAATTGTCACAAGATTGACTTGAGGGATAATAGAATTTCAGGGAGAAAATCAAACAGAATATGGTACTCTTCTTGGGACTTCTTTCATCGCTGTTCTGTCCGTCTCTTCTCTTGATTATATGAGGAAATGATAGGGAAACCTTTAGTGCTAAAACAACAACAAAACCCTCATTATCTCTTTTTTTTTTTTTTTTGGCATTATGCCTTCATACATGTCACTGTCGTGATCTTTTTTTTTCTGTTTTAGATATTTGTTGATAAATATGTTTATTTTGAGAATGGGATAGTGGAAGTTGACATTTGATGCTTGATTTAATGTGTCAGCAGATTTCATGATGTCAAGTAACTTGTGCCTGCACATGTGACAACTTTGGTTGTGTGACCATTGATGTCTATCCTAGAATTAAGGTTGTGTGACATTTGTAAGTCTGTTCTATTACTTTTGCATGACCAGTGGAGCCTATCCCCCAATTATTGAATGTGTAACTATAGGTGTTTATACAGGGATTATACAGGGATATGTAGTTTCTCTTTCTTTTTTTTCCCATGTGACTTCTCATATCTGTCAAAGATCCTTTGATTTCAATTCTTCATTAAGTTATTATTATTTTTTTTGTTGTTGTTGTTAATTTTTCAGTTTATGTGGTCAAGACAAATTATTTTCAGTATGTATAAGATCATGGCCAGACTTTGATTTCTTATATGGAATTGGTGAGGTGTTGTACAGTGCAATATATAACTGTAGTATGAACAAAAACAGAAGTCTCATTTCCACACAGAGTTTGCTAAAGTATTTTCTGAATAAACAAATTGTGTGATAGAAACATCATCACTTCTCTTAGGCACTTTTTCCTCTGGTTTCAGTTTCACCGGTCTTTTTCTTACTATGCAACCCTGACAATTGTTTCAGGGTAAGAGAGATTTCTCCTTCCCATCAATCCAGTGGAAACCAATCTCCTTTAAGGACAGCCTTCCACTTTGCTTATCTTGAGTCAGCCGCTGGACTTGCATTTGTCTGTCAAGAGAAGGTGATAGATTTGCTAGTGATGTGAATTGTAAATAGACATCTTTAGTAGATTTTATTTATATAAGTTGTCAGTTGTGTGAAATGTTGTTTTTAAAGTTGTTTCTCTGAAATGTATAAAGATTGGTTTCAGAAGAAACTATTTTTCAATGTGTGGCTATGGAAAAGAAAGTGGAGAACATACATGATGGTCCCAGAATTGGATCATAAGTGAGAATATGTCTTCATCGTCAGTGATATCTGACAGGAGAGTTTGAACATAGTGTTTTATATGAATGCAAATCTTGACAGAGAAGGCTTGTGGTCTGCCTGTGCTGGACGTGTAACTGTGGAGGATGATGATCCGGAGCATGAGTGAACTGCTGATAGCGGGGGGACGTCTAGAAAAGGGAAAGGGAGAATTAGCCAATGTTGTGCAGGAGGGTACTTGATGGTGATGGCAGAGGAGCCCGCCAGCCTAGTCTGTTAGAGAATTGTTGCAAAGATAAGACTTGGTCTGTTGTGGAAATGGTCTGACTTTAGTTACATGAATCTGCCATGTTTGATGGGTGTAACATGTTGGTCATACTTGATGCATGAGATATGGTCCATAAATTAGTAGCACTGGATAGTTATTTATTTGATAGTTTTGTACATACATACATCCTTGTGTCAATACTCTATGTAACTGTGCATAAGTAGACCTTGCTGTGTATATTCTGTACCATAGGCACACCTCATTACTACATGAAAACAAACCGCTTCTGGTTTTTGAATGTGTGTCTGCTAGCCATATCATACATAGTCCACAGCATAAATGGTTACAAAATGTTAGAGGTCTATGTAAGCTTTCATGGAGCTGAAGTTTAGTAATTTTACAATGTAAGGGGTCTAATTTTCAGGGAAATGAAGTTTTGTCAAATAGAATTATGCAAAAATGTTCATATTTCCTACATGAAAATTTTCTTTATTGAGGTCATTTGGACATGTTTGACAGCCTACAATATAAGAAGATAAATTTTGCCTTGGGTATGCACTAAGAGTATTAGTGATGATCCTGATGTTATATTACATGGACAGTGTATAAAGTTGGTATCTGACAAACATAGTTTTACAGACCATGTTTCTGTTCCTAGTATTTTTGTTGTTCTTGTGAATGGGGATAGAGAAGACCAAGTTACATCTTCATCAGCTGTTTTGGACATCATGAATTGGTAGTAACAGATGGCAAGAATTTAAATCACTGGCTGAGAACAGTTTGATATGGCTTTTGCTTGCACATTGAAATATCAGACCATTTTACACAGTTTACCAGAAGGATTATACATATATATAGAGAATACATATTCCTGTGACCCATATAAACTTTTTACAGCTGTCTTGTACTCTTATTTAAGAACAAACTTCACCTGTCTCACATATTTGTCACTGTCACCTCTGCATCTAACATTGAGAATGTTTGTGGTTATCTGAATGGTGTAGCTAGTGGTATGAAAGCTGTTGTTGTATTTGAAAATATCACATATACTAATGTGCTGACTGTGTTGAATGGCCATAGGCCAGGCTTTCTCAATTGGATTCAAATGTGGTCAAAGCCAAGTTGTTCGTGCAATGCAGAACAAGAAGGCAGCTGTAGCAGTGAATGTTTTTAGATGCATGGCTTAGTCTGTCGATATCATAACTTATTGCAAAGGCTTGCCTTCATGAAGGTGATATTTAATAATTGTTAACCCTTGACATGTCAAGAGGCTGGTCTGCTCAAAGATTTGCACACTAACACTTGCATATGAAGAGCCTTCCAAATACCATACAATACAGGAACAAACTACTACATATTGTATTCTTCTGTTGCCTTCTAGGTCTCCATTGTGCAGTCTTGAACTGGAGTACATAGCTTTATTGAAACAGAGACATAAAGAGCATTTTCTGGGTACACTTCTACAGTTATACTGTCTTGCCTGATGTGATATGGTATAGTCTTATGAGTCTGTAGTATCTGATTGTATGATGAGAACAAGATTAAGTTGAAAGCCAATTGGGAGCAAAAGTAACACCAGCTGCTGTGGATAGAGAGTGGTTAGGGTGGAACAGGAATGTCAAACACTGAAAGACTGCAAGTTGTGCACCAATGAAAACACAGGGAGTGGTGTTCTAGTAATCCTGTGTAAGTACAGAATATGGTTGTGAAATGAAAAGATGGGTTTAACTGAAATCATCAACTCATATTCATATCTGTGACTAATTCTCTCTAGTGCATGTAGATAGTTTTGCTCTACTGAGGCATGTGCATACATGTAGCCTACATCATTTATATTTGCATGTCTTCTTCTAGAGCCATTCTTTTCTCTTCCCCATCTTTCTTCAACCCCCAGTCTGGTCCTTTGAGACTCCTTGTTGTTGTTCCGATGCTGACTGTAGTTACCATTATGCATTATAGGTAGATTGCCTAGGGCCCAAGGTGATGAATACAGAAATTTTCTGTTTTACTGTGACTAGAATAGGTTGTGAGCACACTCATAGGTCTGAGTAGATACAGACTAGAACAGGTTGTGAGCACAGTCTTAGGTCTCTGTAGATACAGACTAGAACAGGTTGTAAGCACAGTCATAGGTCTGAGTAGATACAGACTAGAACAGGTTGTGAGCACAGTCATAGGTCTGAGTAGATACAGACTAGAACAGGTTGTGAGCACAGTCATAGGTCTGAGTAGATACAGACTAGAACAGGTTGTGAGCACAGTCATAGGTCTGAGTAGATACAGACTAGAACAGGTTGTGAGCACAGTCATAGGTCTGAGTAGATACAGACT